>OMLM01005706.1:66660-91672 GCA_900302695.1 Helostoma temminkii | reverse complement strand
TATGAGAAGACAACAATACACACTAGTTTGAGAACAGCATCATTGTGTGTTCAAGTGTGCTACAGAATGACTATTCAAAAGCAACCACCACGCCCCCGCTATCATTCAAAACCTCCATTTTGCATGTTTTCAATTAAAAAAAAACAACATGGAGGAGCTACGAAGCTCTTGATTTAGTCGCACCTGCCACTCAGCCCACATGTGTCTCCCACAGGCCAGCTGGAGGTTGACAGGCAGCTAATTTGTAGAACAATAAGCAATCACCTGCTACCCTCCACTCCTACATATACACATGTAAACAAATGCACACACTCACATGTGCACATACCTCAGCAGGATACCTTCTATCTTTTGATCCTTCTCTGCCTTGCTGTACTTACTAAAGTGACAGGGGCGGCAAAGCTCAGGTGCCAAACTGTCTCCAAGTTCTGTCAGTGTGTGTGCATGTGCTGGCATAGGAGCTTTTGCATCAGCACACAATTAATCGGGCCTGTGTAACAGATGCTAGTGTACAGCAGGTATGCAGAGCTCACCACCAGGTGTGCCTTTGCAACACTGCTGTCACTGCAAAATTGTCAGAGCCCTGGAGCTCATGATGTGTAGAGATGCTTGGGGTCACATCCCAAGGGAGTAAAACGGATGACATAATGCACAGAGGACTATTGCATCTTTTCTTTTGGCTGGAATAAACCACTGTTAAGTGTCACAGCACAAGGTTTCTACCATCTTACGACTGCCTGTTCTAAAACACAGCACACCCATAATGACCTTGAATTATAATGCATTCCAATAATGATATCATGCTTCACCAGCCGGGTGTACATTAAACAGGGGACATTTGTAATTACCCCAGGGTAGCTGAATGTTGGCCATCCTGCCCTGGTGAGACTCTGTGCTGATACTGTGGTGGGGTGATAAAATTCAACCACAGGCCCCTTTGAACACAATCCAGGCTGGCTTCCATCTTCCCTTTAGCTTAGGCTACCTGTGCTGGTCCAATTAGAGTTGGCTGAGGATGGGACAAAGCATGGTGGGTAACACTGACATTTCACACAGGGCACTCTCTCTCATGAATATGGAGTAGAGTAATTATGGCTGTAAAGCAATCTCTCCTTTCCCCATGTGTGGATGTGAAGATTTTAGGTCACTTTCAAGTGAGGTGAGCATGTAGGCAGGAGTGACACTGGAAGCAACTTATAATGGCACACAGCTTCCCAATTACAAATAAATGTACAATTAGTTAATGTAAAATGTGACATGAGAAATAGGCAGTTTTGCCATACCAAGACATTCAATCCCTCTCAGTGTATTTCTAATGGTTTTGTTATAGGTCAATAATTTCTAAATTGCCAAGTGCTTAGTCAGCACAAAAACATGCAGGGACTGAGAAGGATGGAGAATTACATGAAAAATACATTTTCTTATGGTAAATCTAATATGACGCTCAGTCCACAGCATTTTCTTATCATAATAACAGCATAGTTTTGCTTTGTTGCGCTAACTTTCACATTTTCACAAACCATGCTGTTTTCATTCGCTACTGAATTTCAGTTCAACTTTGTCATTCTTTCTTTTGTTGTTAAGCAACTGACATACTCGATGCTTCCTGCAGAAAGGAAAGGCATGATTGAACTGCTGGAAGGCTTTTAATGTGAAACCTCTGTGCAGAGAAAAGTAGAAATGAGAACAGTATTTGTGTTTCAGAACAGCAGGAAGGTGAGTGCGCCAAGACTTTGTTATATAATAAAGTGCTTTTGAAATTGATCATTATCCTACATTTTTCAAGACATCTAAATACTATTTTCTGTAACTCAATCATCTCTATTTATCTCTTCACATCAGAAATATGATAAAACCTAACATGATTGTGCAAGAACAATAATTTGGCTTGTATAACCAAAATAGTATAACCTTTTCTTCTAGGTATTATTATGTTTTACATCTGAAATATTAAGATAAGGTTATCATTTTCTCAGTCATAATCTTAAAGCAGCAATGTAGCGCTCCAGAAGACAGGTGATGAGGCATGTGACACGAGCAGATAAAAAGATATGATCACTTGCCTTTGTTGATAGACAGTTTAACATGATACAAGCACATACACACACCTCAGGCAGAATCATCTATGGTAGAGAAACAATTCTGATGTTCAAACCACCTGATGACTGTGTATCACATCTGTAAGTCTAAAACTCTGATGTTCACATCATGTAAAACATGTTTTCTAATTCTCCACATCTGTTAAAACACAGAATAAGTGAAGGCTTTTAAAGGACCATACCACAAAAAACACAAATAATAAATAACAAATAAGAATAAAAAGCCATGTTCTATAAACAAGAGCAACAATTGGGCTGTTTTTTGTGCACATTAGTCAAATTGTAAAAAATAGGTGTGAGTACACCTCAAAGAACAAAGTAAAAAAAGTAATTGAAACAATACAGATCTCTCTTTGAATGAGTGACAAACACGTATAGCAGTAAAAACTGTTTCATCAAACTGAAATCAATCAGGCCATGTCAAATTTGTGATTCTGAAAACTGTGACTACAAGGAAAACAAACGCTATGATTGGCTTAAACACAAATCTAGTCCAACCGATTTCTTTACCTTAGGTATGCAAGATACTGTACAGTACATGGGGAAAAGAACTGAAAAGAGCAAGCGGCGTCAATATTTCAGCTGCACCCAATGGAGGAACTGAGCATACTGTAGCTAAAATAACTCGGGACTCTGTGTCTTTTTTTGCAGGTCTAGCTAGGCTAAGTGCAATCCCTGATGGGCCTCGACGAAGGCAATCATGCCTGAGCAGGAACATCTGCCTGAATGTCTCTGAACATTGTGCATGCTGACAACAGCTTTAGGCTTTTAAAGAAAGACATTGACTTCCATATTCTTGTATGTTACCATGTCATATGCCTAGGTTTTGCTGGGTCCTGCCATTCTTTTCGCCTTTGAGAAGAGGCAGAAGTGCTGCCTGTATAAATAGAGATAAATTCTGGAAAACTGGAAGAGGAATGAGACTCCTTTTTTGCTGTATCTGAGAACAGAGAAGTTCAGGCTTTATTTTAAACACAGGATTTCTCCTTTTTATTTGCAGTAACTTGAGGAACTGTAACTGACTGTTAACTAGCCAATTAGCACAGCATGTATTCATCAAAGGGTGAACATTTACTGAAATGCAACAAAACCCCATTTTATTACTAAGACAAATTATTGCATTAATCATTGAAAATGAATTAATTCTAAGTCAGTAAAAGAGCACGTTCAAACTACACCGAGGGGCCAAAAATATTTGGCATATGCAACATCCAATAATAATAAATGGTTTACATGTCGAACACACACAAGTGGGACTATAACATAAGTGGCATGCACATTTTATTCCAAAGTAAAAACATAAATTAAGCAGACCTTATTTTTTGTACATGTATAACCTATTAATTACATTTCAACTCCCATAGTGCAACACAAAACATAGATTAGCATAAATCTGTCTATTTTTTGTCATTTAAGTAAGACAGTTATCAGTGGGATCAATTATATGTGCACTCATATACAATGCTAAATGAACCAGTTTTACAAATAGCTTCAATAAAGAATCAAAAATGCACTGATCAGACTGATCAGATCAACATTAACACCACCTGGCGTTAAGGTCGGCACAGGAAAATTTTAATGATGGTCATGACCAGCATGATCAGGCAGCTTGCTTCTGAGTAATGGTCAGTGAAGTTAATGTTGAGGCTGATCAGAGTAAATACACTAATTAGCTTAACATTAATATTACAAAATTCTATGTTTCCATGTCAGAAAAACTATATTGCCCCCCTGCTGAACAATGAAAATGAGTCTCATGCTATGAATTTCTTTCATTAACCTAAATTCTAAAGTTAGCTTTGAAAAAGATTAAAAGTAAGTGTTTTTTCAAGCTGCGCTGGATGAATGTTCAAAGAATATTTATCTTTGAAAATGGTATCAGTTGATCTCATCTCATCTACACTACCTTCATGCTTGTTCAGATAGCTAACAGGATTCTACTGATGTTTAGACTCTATATTCACTGGCTTCCTAATCTCCAATAATCCCCAGACGAATAGCACCCTTGTGCTAAAATAAGAGAGTTTATTTGGATTTCACACCAATTGTGAGAGTTTCCCCAAATTTATTTGCCTTTTTTTTCTTTCTTTCTTTTTAACACTTTTCAGCACAAATTTGCAACCAACTCTGAAAATGGAAAGTCTGGCATCCATCTGTGAAAAAAATCACAGATTGTGACCAACTGTGAACTGTTACCTTTAAATTAAGATTAAAAAGCTGTTATTTTTCTCCAGAGCCTAGAACAGATGATGTTTATTCAGTGAAAGACAAAAGACACACTTGAAGATATTTGTTTACATGACAATCAGCTATTTTATTCATACCTGATGAGCTTGTTAGTACAAAAGCAAAGATGATTACAGAGAAGTCTAGAGTGGGAAAGACGGAGAAATGCACAAAGTTGGAGAAATTTCAAATGGCTCAGCTAAAAAAGGAGATTTTCACTCAAGGTAGAATCTATTTTACCTCCATCCCAGCCCACATTTACTTCCATTTAAAAGAGCAATAAGACGAGTGCCAGTTTCCTACTTAATTATCTCTCTAATGGAGGAAGAGAATGGCATTTAATTACTCGGCCCCAGATTTAGACTCGTGGCATGCAAGAGGTAAATGGATTTAATGTTGCGAGGATAAATGGAGCTACAGCGATGATATGCAGATGTTTGCACATGTGCAGCAGCCGTAACAAAGTACCACACAGCACTTGATGCTATTACAACTTAGCGTCTAAATCTGCTCTATACTATAACAGCCATAGGGAGTAATCACATGGCACTTAAAGGCCAAGCACAAACTGTAAAGGATGATGCTAGTGTATGGTATTAAGTGATTATCTATTTGGAAGACTGTTAAAAATATACACACGCAGAGGAAAACCAGGGTTGATGCCCAGAGAGTTCAGAATCTTTTTTTTAGGTGTCAACTTTCATGAATTGTTGCCAATTACAGTAACATATTTTCATATTCTGCAATAGGAGATAAGGGTGGTGGCGCAAGATATGAAAAAATGCTTTTCACAAATGCACTCGCCCCTGAGTCATGATGATAACAACTACAATGGCATTTTTTAGACAATTAGAAATGTACATCGGTTTCACGAAAGGGAAAAATAGCCAGATTACACAGTTTAATGAAATCAAATTGAGTATTGCTCTGCCTCACTCCAGTGTTTCCATTTTCCCCTTAACTCTGTCCATTCAGTGAGACAAATGAGCTTTTATGTCCTCCAATTATATTGGGCCTTGAGAAAAGAGCCACAATGCTATTTTTGAAAAGAGAAAAAAAATATCAGTATTTATCACGTTTCATATCAGATGTCGCCAGAGGAATCAATCAATCTTATGTCATCCATGTAAAGCCACACTATAGGGCAAAAGATGCAGCTATAAAGGGTGCTCCAAGCACCGCCACATGTGCCACCATTGTGGTGCAAATACAGTAAATGGACTAAAAAAGAGGCAGACAAATGTAAAATCAGCAAGGGGAAGCCTGTCAGGTGAAACTGAAGCTGAATCACCAAAACCAAATACAAGTGAAACAACAGGTTAGAAATTAGCTTAACTGGTAACTTTGACAAGTCCAGAGCAAATCCATCTTAGAATTAACTAATTTAATTAAGCTTTTTTGTATAAAATCATGCAAATTTGCATCTTTTTGTGATTCAGATACAAAAATTTTCTTTGTTCCTTACATTCATAAAATTACACATACCAAACCATCTTATCATTCATATCTTGACCAAGATATCTTATTGCAGATATCTTCATTTAAACTACGACTTATTGAAACTCAGTTTCTAGAGGTCTACAACATAAACAGTGTGACCTGACAAACACCCGCTTTACCACAAGTGCATCTGCCGCCTTTTTGCCAAAGGGCAACATTGTACACTTTAAGTCTGCTGAATACATTAGTCCACAGTGATGTCTTCAAAGTGGGGTTGCAAAACCATGGGGAACACAGCACTGTCAACAGTAGTTAGCTTGCTTGTCACAAAAGCATGTTCCTCTATTTAATTCTTGTTCCCCCTCACAGACTAAATAGGAGGTAGAGCTTTTGTGCTTTGGCTCTGATTTCATCTAGATTAGAAGTAGCTGTTGAAAATGTGTCTAACTGGCTGCTTCCTCGTACTGAGTCACATTCACGTACATAAACGCATCTACATTTTGTTGCAGTAAGTGAAGACATCCATTTGCTCATAAACAGTATAGGATAGTGCACGTAAGGTGAAAGGGAGACCAAAAAAGCAGCAGTAGCATTGCACTACTGAAGTGAAACCAAAGCCCTGGTCTGCCTCAAGGTCAATTCATCAGAAAAGTTATCACGCCTGAATTATACATGACATCTTCTGTAAACCATAAATGTTGAATATCCCATTTGCACACAAGAAATGACATGCAGAAAAGATGGAAAATAAGAGACAAAAGGAGAGATCCCAGAGTGGCTGAGCAACCGATCGCTTACAATAAAATGTCAAAGGGGTGAAACAGTTTGTTCGCAAAGGCACACAGATTTAAGACAAACGTAAATCAAACAGGCATCAACACTGAGTGCAGTCTAAATAATATTCACCAAATGGTGGCCTGGATGCAATCAGATCATGAACAGTGACGTGTTTTACTGCTACATGCTAACAGCTTCATAACAAAATATCTATAATCTCTTCAAAATCTTTTTTGCAAGGACTTGGGAGAGAAAAAAAGGTGATCGGAGTTGATCTTATTCACAACTACTCCTCAAGATGGAGCCTTCAGCTGTTAAGTTCCAGTGTCTGACTCTTGCTGTGAACCCAAACGAGCAAATCAATAGCGTATCGAATGAGGTCAGCCTCCTTGAACTCCCACTCTCCGCTTCACTCGCTCGCTCTGTCTCTCTCTGTGCATCTCTACTTCTCTTTCATTCACATGTGCTTTTAATCTCACCAGAGAAAAAAATGTGAGGGGTTGATAACTATTCAAGCTAAAGTACCAGCTACATTTTCTGTTAAGTATATCAATAATAGCTAAGCACTACTGAGCAGGAAACTGATTTGAATATTGTTCAAGCACTTAAACAGCATGAACTGTAGTTACAAGTGACCTAATACCAGGAGCCTAAGTACACAAAATTGAGCTAATAATACTCATTAAAGTATTCAAAAGTTTAATATCACTTACTCAAGAGCCATACCATGCAGCAAATGCCAAGATTATTGTTTAACTAATTCATAGGCAAAGAAAATAAACTGAACCATAAGCACAATACTGGATCAGACCCACTTAAAACAGAATGTGCTAGTGTTGAAGTTGCCACCCCGAGGAGCCGATCGACTATCGATTTTCACTTGGGGGGCTGTGAAGCTCTGTAGAGCAGAGTGATTGTCGAGGGGATCGTGGGTGACAGCAAGTGGGACAAATTAAAGATTTCCCGTCCATGAAATGAAAAAGGGCCAACAGGGCCAATAAAGCGGCGCCTGTTGAGTGGACGCACATAAACGACGCTCCACATTTAAACTTATCTCGCACACGTAAATACACACCCTTCACAAACACACGTCTACCAGTGGTATATGCTTGTGCAGTCGATATGAGGAGTTATGGCACCCTACGTCGGGGAGGTATAACACTGACAGTGATGACATTATCACTGCCTCTTCTTTGTTAGAAAACCACAGAGTCTTGTCCCATAAATAAAGGCGCGTCTCCATTAAGACCAATGACTGTATCCATTCTCCTGTGTCTCTCATTATAAGGCCATCTGCATCCATCAACACACACATCCCTCCTGGCAAGGCCACACAGGGACCATCAATGGCAGGAGAGCCGGCAACGCTTCATTGCCGGAGCCCACCAATACAGCCTGTATCGCCTTGATGAGGTCATAAAGATAGGAATAGCATGTGCATTGACACACGAGCTGATGGAAGAGGATACACACCTTTGGGATTCTGCTGTGTTTTGTATTGGATAACAGTAGCTCTTAGCAGAGCACACACACACAGCTCTTTCTGTTTACCCTCAGTGTTCTTTAGCCAACTTTTCTACTCAGTCTCTCTTGTCAAAATGTGAACCAGTGTCTCCTCAGCTGGAAAATGGCCTCTGTTCCACACACACAAACACACACACAGAGCTGAGAATAAAACCAGCCTTCCTGCCTCAGCTCCCTGGCTGTCGGTTTCCTGCTCGTCTTTCTGTGCAAGCCCGTGCTCAATCATTGATGAGGCCAGGTCCTCCAGTACGAATGAAAGGACTAGGCAGAGGAGTGCAATCACCATTAGGCTGCAGAAGAAGCATTAGTGAGAACCACATATTAAAAATCTTCCCAGTCCTCAGGCAGATACTAATGGTGCACCGGACACACACACGAGAAACTTCAAATGAAACACCGAGAGGGACTGACACGTACAGTGTGTTTGTGTTTGAGAGTTCAAGGCGCAAAAATGTTTGTTCTGCAATTATAATTAGTGCTAGTTGTGTGCATGCAAACACACAGACACAAATGACATGACACAGTTGTTGCAGCACATGTTGCCATTCATCCCTCCTCTGCACTGTCTGGGTCTCCTGCCTGCCAGTACCATTTATTATTATTTCTCCAACAATGTGGCCCCTCTTACTCACCCTCAGTCTCTCGGTCTGTCTCCCCTCCTACAGTTTCTCTTGCAGTCACATCTATGTCTCTCCTGCCTGTTCCTTCAAATTCACACCAGACTCCAGGCACTTAGGGACAGTGATGCCAAAGCCTAACCAGAGGCGACCAAAGAATGAGAACTTATTTGCCTCCATATGACAAAGATGTGTCTTCCTTTAATAATACCGTCACAAATCAGTGTCTATACACTGAATATGCACACACAGATATATGTATAAGTTACAGCTGTCATAATTAATGTTCATGTCATTAATGCCATTATCAATGTTTTCATACATCATCGACATTTTCCTCCTATATTCCCCCTATGTCACACTGTCAACACTGGGTTCACAGTATGACTGTGTTTTTTTTTTTTTCATTATGGCGTGATGCATTATGAGATTGTTGTGTGAAGCATAAACTGGTATCTAGTGGCTTTGAAAAAGAAAGGCTTTAGAATCTAATAACTGAATCTGAACCAGCAACTTCATCTTCCAGTGAAAACTCAGTATCAAAGGTAGTAGAGACCAGCAGCAAGAAGAGAAGACAGTATGATGACAGCTATTTATTATATGGTTTCATCTGTATTGGTGATCCATCATGCCCTCTCACTATGTGCCTGGTATGTGGTGTGAACTTGTCAAACAAAGTAATGGTGTGCTGAACATTCAACATTCAACATTTGTTTACACAGTTTGACTGGGTCCATGACCCTTGGAGTTCATGTGCACTGGAATGCTCACAAGACTCGTCACTGTTGGCACATGAGCAGCTAGCTGAGATCAGAGAAGATCAAAAATTAAAAATTAAAAAAATCAAATTTCAGGGCATGGCTTTGGACAGGTTTTGGATATCACTGGAGAAGGAGTACCCAGTTGTGTGAAGTAGTGCGATTGCAATGCTGCTGCCCTTCTCTACAATGTATTTGTGTGAACTGAGCTTTTCAAGCCTAACTTACATCAAAAGTAAGCACAGGGAGTGACTGAGGACTGTTAAATATTTAATATTTAATAACATTTTAGACTGGGGTGATTTCAGAGCTTGCATACTTTTAAAGGGTGTTGTGACTGAAAAAAGGCTGATAAATGCTAATATACAGTATACAGCTTTTTTATTGATACATTGGATTTTAGGTTGCAGAGGTTGTTAGTAATCCATAGAACCCATTTCCTGTAGAAGAATGGAGTATAGCTAATCTGTCACTGAATAAACCCAGGTCATTAACATGGATTTCTTTACCCTTTCCCAAACTTAGCAAGTTTAATTATTAACACCCATGCAAACACAGTGAACTAACTAACTCATCTACACCAATTTCATGGCTCTTTTCCCACCTTGGAAGTGGAGACAAAAGGAATAAACCGAGTGCAGAATATGTTTATAATAGCTAGTGTGTGGCAACGAGCGGATGTAGTGACGGGGCGAGTATAACACAGGATCTAGGCTCAGCAATGATCAAGTGTTTGTTGCTGAGCTCTCAGGAAGGCCTGCCTGGGGTTGACTCTCCATATTACTGGATCAGAAGCAACTCTCAGCCCGCTGGGTGAACTCTTCAGCTCTGTGGTGGGTGAACGCGAGAAGAGAACGGGCAGGCGCAGAACTCCTGAGCCCGAGCTGTAGCCCTAAGATAGGCCCCTTTTCTGCATATAAACACACAAGGCCAATCTGGTGGAGGGAAGCTGCACTCAACTGATAAAGTGCTACCCTGGGTGAATGTTGAACGTCGACACCTCCTCGCTCTTGTTTTTTTTGCTCACTTTCTTTCTTCCACTTGTGCTGTGTTTAGACTCTTCACCTTGTGATGATTTGAGGTGTTAAGAGGTGGGGTGCCAGTTTAATGAAGTCATGTTTTTAGAAAGCACAGACTGTGCAGTTCTGTAAAGTTCAAATGGCATCAAATCAAAACATCATTTCAACTGGGCTTTATCTTAGGAAATAAAAAACATATATATGTTTATTTCTTATCCAATCAGCCACTTAGCAGATCAAAGTGATTCCCGCTCCTCTTCTATTTAGTATCCAATTCAGTTTTTCCAATGTTGCCATCTTCAGGTTGCGTTTACTGTAAGCAGGGCTTTGCGGAGGCTTATTAGGCTGTGATGGAATAGACACATCTGGATGTGGTGAATCACGCTGTCATGAGAGCACCCAGATGAATTGCAATGCAATTATATGTGCTAGATTAATTATGAGTTCTTGCTCTGTTGCAGGAACACAAGTGTACACACAGAAAAGAAAAAATGTTTAAATGTAGCAACAGATGTCCTTGCCATATTGATAACAGTTATTTCAACACCAATGTTGGCTTGCTTTGAAGACTAAATAACAGGGCTTTGGCAGAAGGCTGAGGAGATACATGTGGGTTTGAGGGTGAGAAGGGGTTGCCTTTTATTATGCTGCTATAAGCAGAAATGAGATGCTGCACTGCCCCTTGGTATCAAGGGACAGTTTTTCCTATTAATATGGAAATCATACACATACCTTCGAAGAGATGCTGTAACAGCCAGTCACCAGTCATGCAGCATGAGTAACATCAATAAGCTACACTTGCAGAGACTTGCTCACCAGATCTCTTGGAACATATGAAGTTGTCCAAACTGCCAGGAAGATGAAGACTAAAGCTGTAGTGAGTCTCTGTGTGCATAGAGCCACTCAGGTAGTCAGCTGTAAAGCTCTGGCATAATTTGCTGCTCCCCATTACAGCAAACAGCAGCAAAAATTGGTCAATATGTCACACCGTTGTTTGTGTTTTTAATATAAGCCCTCTAGGCTGCATGTTGCAAGCTTTTCCTGTCATGTCAACATTTCCCTGGGAAACAAAAAGAAAAACATTGCTTGATTTTAAATATCATAAGAAAAAAATACTTTTTCCAGTGAGCTGTCTTCAACTGCATCTCCTCCAACCACAACTTGCAAGCTCTATCTGTTGTGGATGTCATTAAATGAGCAGACCTTAGTTCCTGGCATTGTTCGCTGAGTCGTGTTAAGAAAGTAGTTCGACAGCCTTTGAGAAGACGCCAAATTCAATAGTGTTGACAGCCTGAAAAGAACCATAACATAGAGGGGCAACCCCAGCAATGGCAAACTGCTGTTTTTGTGTAAATGTATTGTTCATATTTTAATATGTGACTATCTATAAATACTATCTTTCTAAATCTTTTAGTCATGTTAAAAAACATACTCAACAGCAAATTCTACTTCACAGTGTTTCAGTAAAAATAATTGTTTATCTGGTGAAAATTACATTAAGGGTAAAAGAAGGAGGAGAGAGCAACAGCATGGAGGAAAGGAGACTTTGAAAGTTGTTAAAGTTTGGCTCAAGCATGCATTGTAATCACAGCCCTCCTTTTTACTGTGGCTGAGCAAAATCAATCCCTGCGATTTGTGTGCCCGGCAGACTTCTAACAAGAGCAGCCAGCTGGAAAATAGGTCCACCGTCACCCCACAACACCTGGCCAGCCCAGACACTGCATGAGTGCTTCCTTTGGAAAGCCACATGTGCACACACACAAGCATGTGCGCACACACGTATAAGCCAGAGAGGGCAACCTTTGGCTTTGTAATCTCAATGCCGATGATGTGGTGGCTGAAAGACTTGTGATTGTCACAGGCAGCACAATGTGGACCAAAGCAGGGTTTGCTATGGCTGCGATCTCTATAGAACTGGATGTGAATAAGACACAAGCTGAAAATTGTTGGCGAGTGGGCCATGTAGTTACATCCTGTCGAATTGTACAAAAAAGTAGGACAAATATAAGTCAGACAGATCAGCATGTTGAATCTTTGAACATTTTCCCCTACTAGTCCTTTAAGCAAATTTTGATGTATTATTGCCTGCCTAGGGAGAAGAGGGGGTAATGTAACACCTTAAATAATTTATAAACCTCATTTTATATGGTATGTCAGTGATGAACAGTGGTCGGAGGAACAGTGGTCTGGGGCTGCAAAGGCATAAAGGTTAGACTATGAACTTGGATAGGCTTTTAAATCATTACTTCCTAGGAATGTAGATTTTTGTGCCATACTGTATAGATACTGTAACTTTGACTTTAAACACAGAACTGTAAACAATTCATGAGGTACGTTATGAATATATTCTTATATTTAATTGTATGTTTTCATGTTTATTGCACTAATGTGGTTAGAGTTAATAAAAAAGCGAAAATGAACTGCAGATTTTTGGTGGGGTGCAAATTAGACCACCCAAACCTTCACATCCCTATAGTCCCTGCAGTGACACTGACTATTTGTATTGGACAGAATCATCCAAAAGGATTCTGGTAATTATAAGACAAGGAAGAAGACACGTTTTTTAAACATTTTTAAAACATTCTTTTAGGATTTTAAATTTTAGTCCATGCTACGGACCTTCGCTGCCTGTCATACCACCTTCTCTTTTCCCGTGTTTCCTGTCTGCCTCTCTACTAATACTGTCAAATTAAATATAATTAAAAACTAATTTGCATGATTGTGTGAGAGTGTTATGATGTTATAAACCTGTAGTAAGTGGCCCATTTGGCGTTCTTAACAGCCCATATATATGACTTTGCAGGTCATTAATCTGTGACATGTACTATTCCTCCATTGTCATGGTTGCAATCCTACGCACATATGTACAACTTTGTTGCATCTAAGCAAAAATACTACACTTATTAGGCATGGAAACTTCAAAGCAATATTAAGGAAAAAGGTCTTTGTTTGACTGAATGGCGTGAGAACACTTGAATTGGCCAGATGCAAAAAGAATGCTAAAACATATGGGTCATCCAGGGTAATTTTCTGCAGATGCAACATATTTTGTACATTGCCCCAATTCCTGCTACCACCTGCCCAGCTATATTTCATATTTAGTTGTGCTGTATTGGATAAAAAAAAAAAAATCACACTGTAGTACCATTGTACAACATCGGTATGTCTACAACTGCAACTCTTCTCTGAAAAAAATGTTGGTGCTCAGCTTACTTCACATTTCTTTCCGTGTGTGTGTGTGTGAGAGAGTGACCTAAATATGTATGAGGTGTTAAATAAAAAAATGCAGTGCTGCCCTGCTGCCACACCGGCTGGCTTTTGTCCATCCAAATCAAAGTGTTTGTGCCAGAATGCTGAATGACTGGCTAGAGTCCTTTCACAATCAGAACGAAAGCCTGTGTATGATTTTCCAGCTGGTTGGCTGCAGACTTCTTGTTTTATTCAATCACACTATCTTGAGTGATGATGAAAATAAAGATGATAATGATGATTCCTGTTGTTATGTTTTTACAACAGATTTATGGGAAGTTAGGTGGTTTCAGGAGTTAAGAGTCAGGCAATAATAAGATTTGGCTTTCTCGTTATCCTGGTGCAGGGTGCACAGGCAGTATCCATTTGCCCATCTGACTGCAGCTAAAGGATGGCAATATCTGGTTCACAATATAATGCATCGTCAGTCCCATCAGAACCCATAATGCAGAACGGTAACCATAACCCAAACACCTGCCTTGCAGGATGAAACCGTGTAAGGAGGGAGCAGGGTTGAGAAAGAAACTAAAAGCGAGAAGCAGGAGAGAGAAACAAACAATTATAAATTGTGAATCATATGCTCGTCATCCCTCTCAGTGCAGCTGAGGTGACTTTAGTTTCAAACTGTTAAAGCGAAACAGAGAACAAATGAAAATAAAAATGTGATGAAAATATGGATTCCCTCATCTTTCAAGCACATCAAAGAACACATTTCTCTGGAGCAGCAGGAGGGTGAAATCTCTAAGTAGACTCAACTCTCTGGTTCCCTTTCATGAGTTCTTCCCTATAACACAGATTTAATGAAGTTAAATTACAGTGAGGTTTCCTGGGGAAAACTTTGACTGAAACATCATTTAGCACTAAAATAACAGCAGCCAGTAACTGAGTAATATGTTCGTCACTAATGGCAGTCACAATGTTTCCTAGAAAAGCTAAAAATATCAACTGTAAAGGAAATTGACATGTAAAAAATATGCTTATTTGCTTAGGGTAAGATGAGCATTACCTCTTCCACAATTTACCTTTATGGATTTCCAATTTTTACTGTGAATCAAAACATTTTAAATGAATTTGTCCATTGACTGAAATACACAGACTCCAGCCTGCAATGGGGATAAATCTTGTTAAAAATATTACCACAGTGCACCTAATGCAAATTCAAGCCAACCGTCAAGATATATGTTCTGACATCTCCAGGGAGCATGTGTAGCCTAATTTGCAACACGGTGAGGTGACACATGGATGTGAGAGGGGAGGGAGAGCCATTGTGGCCTGTGGCACAGCTCCCTCTCTCTCTCTCTCTCTCTCTCTCTCTGTCTCTCCCTCCGCTTCTGTCTCTCGTGATCTCTCTCAAGCTTGTTCCCTGTCCTCCCTTATCCTTTAATGTTTCTGCCCTTCTCTTTCTGCCACTGTCCCCTCAACCCCAGAACCCCCTCTGCTTCCTGTCGTACCTCAGTTTATTAGTGGGGAAGGATATCTTGTGCTGAACTTTGCTCTTAATATGCTAAAGTTCTCAGGTCATGTGGTTTACTTTCTTAAAAATACTCATTAATATAAGTTGATGACATGTTATACTGATGTAATAAACTAGAAAGTAGAAACCTAAGCAGCAAGTTATTTGTTTCTTATGGGTCCCATCCAATATTAGGAATTACATCACAAAATATCCTTAAACATATGATGTCTGCTTTACCTAAAAACATCTTTGATTTCCTCTCAGCTATGCCATGTAATTCACCACATTTGACACACTTTGAATTCTCCTTTTTGAACATTCACTTGAAATGGAAACAAAGCTGGCTTCTGAACAACCTACATACTGTAGCATCTCCCACCTCTTTTCCAGTTTTTATCTTGTTCCAAATATGGCTTAGAGAGGGCAGCATTCATCACTTGCCAGTGGCATGTCCTAATGAAGCCGTCGTTTGTCTGCCTAATGGCACCTGGGCTCCATCTGTCACTGGCAAGCCAGTGCAGAGACACGCAGCATTCACCTTGCCAGCTCTCGTTCGCTGACAGAGAGGGGATCACATTCCGCTGTACCTCATGTGTGTTTGTGTGTCTCTTTTTGCATGCTGTGAAATCGCAGTAACAACACTACTGTGCAACATGCCCTCTTGCACTTGCACTTTGCCAGGAGAAAGCGTGCCACTGCCTTCATGCCACTGTTCCCCAGTGTGGCTCGGACAGGGAGTGCAACATATGTCTGTGTTGTCAGGAATGTGGGGTGGCTGTGTGCCTTTGCAGCTCGACAGCTGGACCTGGGCTCAGCAGCCTCTCTTATGGGAGCACTTCATGGCTCTTGCACCTACTACACTGCCATAGCCTGAAGGCTGGTTTGACAACTGTTAACCTTGGATTTATCTAGCCCAGTGCCTAGGTGACACGCACAGACACACATACAGTACACACACATACTGTATGTACAGTACATTATGTAGTGTATGTGTACAATAAAATATCAAAATTCAAAGATCCACTGTGAAGTTTTCATGCATATAAACACACTTTAAAACTAAGTGCCAATTAAACCATCCAAAATAAAAACCAAACAAACAAATAGAAAAGTATATTTTTGTGTAAAACCCCCATTATTCTCAGAGTTTGCAATCACTTAGCTAGACTTATTCACATGCCTCCATGCCAGGAGAAGGAAAATCCATTACATTACTTTATGATGCTACATCTGTTTAGCCATCCCTGTATATTAAAGCACCTCGAAGCAGGCTCATTGCTCAGCACACTCAATTAAAATAACTGCCTTGCGCACAGATATGCTTCCTAGCCAACATTTATGTGTGTGTGTGTGTGTGTGAGAGAGAGAGAGCTTTTAGTCTGCTTCTGGAGTGCAGTGGAGAAAGAGATGAGGAGGAGATGAAGTAAAATAGATAAGTATGGAGAAGATTGCATTTGTCATGGAAGTAAGTAAATTATCGTGCTATTATTTTTTGCTTGATTGCTGTGCATGCGCTAAAGCCCAGAGGATGTGAATGTGTATCAGCGGCCATGCGTGTGAATGTTATATAAGTATGCACTCATATGCGGTGTAGTCCTGAAATTATTATATTTTTATGCATTGATTTATGTTTGAGGGTGTACCTGTGTGCACTCCTGTGGGTATTATCACCTTGGAACTGTGTGCATTATTGCATTGTGGGTATTGCCATGATGCTGGTGGTGTGGAAAACCTGATGCATCACTATGTATGAGGCTGTATGCAAATGCGTCATTTCAGTAATTTGATTTCCTGCAGAAATTTACTGAAAAATTAGCTAAACGGGCAAAATCGTGTTATTTTAGACTAGGCTACTTAGAGCACCCCATTCTTGATAATCTTGCTTAATTAGTTCAGTAAATCTACACTGGTTTAATTAGTTTCACAATTCTTTAAGCAGATGAAGCTCTATAGCTACTGGACATATCACTATGTCTCACTGTGGTGCCTCACAAGGATGTGTACTGTGGAAGAGAGGCAGTGAGCAAAAAGCACAGTGAGATATTTTTAAGGAAGAAAAAAAAAAGCCATGCTCCATACCCTACATCTCTGCCTCTGTGTCTCGCTTTCTCTTTCACAGACCTCTGGCTTATTGAGGCTGACAATGGACAAGAGCGGGATGGAGAAAAGTAATTATGAGGAAAAACTGTATAGCTGCCCACGCAATCATGTGTGTCAGAGGCCACACAACGAAACACAAGGCTTGCTTAAATGAGCCTGACAAGCCAGAGAATATTAATTTTCTCTCCCCTGATTTTATCTCCTTGCACATGTATTATTAAACCCTTTCTCATCAAGGCCACAATATGAAAATGATGAATGATCGCCCAGATTGGCAATGTGGTCTCTAGAGGTGTGTGTGATAGTAAGGGGGGTTGACTTAGAGGTCAGACACAAGAGCGCTCGAACAAACACGGCGAGAGCACGGAGTCGCACACACATACATAGATGCACCTCCTAGGGGGCTCACCCTGCAGAAGATGGGCTGAACGGTCTGATTGGGGTGCTGACCAAAATGAGGTAGTAGACGCCCCTCTACCCAAACAGCAGGCACACAGTCTGTAATAACCACCACTTATGTGTCCACACACAAGCACACAAACATTCACAGAATTGGCTTCATGCACCTAAGACCGAAAAAGTCAGAAGTTAGGATTACAGGTTTGGCCTTCTGATTGCAGACCCCTCAGAGTGTGTAGGTTCTGCCAGACTCATTACACACTGTTCATGCCCAATCAGTGCAATGCTGGGTTTGGAAAAGGATCATAGCAGGTGTACTGCGTCTACAGAGGCAAATATATACTTTGCAGAAGGCTCTAATTTTAGTTCCTAACTTAAATACAAATGTGAGAATGGATCCCCTACATCAAACTGAGTATATTCATATTCACATTAATACACATTTTAATCTTCTACTGTAAGTACTCATGAAACGTGTTAAAGTGTTAAGAAGTTACAATAAGTATAGAAAAGTATAGAGGCAAGGTTGTGGAAGTTCAAATAATTTTCAGATTATTGTTTTTTTTTTTTTGCAAGTGGAAGGTAGTTTACACACATGGGGCCAATCTTAGGATCTTTCCTAGATTGCATGATGTGACAGCCAATGCAAAGATTAGATTGATATGATCTGGATATACAGTTTTGCACAGCATAAATAATCTGATGGCAAACACAAACAGAGAGCATGGTGCTCCAGTCTACAGTAAGCCATTCTGACACAAATGTATTGTGACTAATAGGATGGTACATCGTCTTAATGTCAGGACAATTCGTTTAAATTACGTAAAGCAAATGGCAGCTGTACAGTTTGAGATCATAACATATTCTGTTAGCATTATTACACAGGAAAATAAAGATTGAAAATAACGTGTCTCCATGTTTTGAATCTGTCAAAACCCCATGCATTAAGCATATCATTTCCCTCCGTAAGATCTGATTTGCAACCATGTGTGATTATCTATCTCGGCTGTCAGTCTTCACTACTGGAATTTACATGTAACACAGCTGAAACGCAGAACACACACACAACACAAACACACACATAAATGAAACAGATATAAAACTACATGATAAGAGGCTTCCAGAGCAGCAGTGAACATGTGAGAAGAAAAAAAAAAATAGAGAGAGCGCGAGAGAGAATCGTTTCTTTTATCTGATACCCCAACAGATCTCAGTGAGGGGGGATGCGCTGTAGTAGATGTGGGAAGGCTGAAAAGATAGGGGAGGAACACGGTGCAGCTAAAATTAATAGCAAGACTACAGTTTGAAAGGCATCATTGAGTTTCTCTCTGTTGAATCCTTATTGACATCTCAAAAGTAACTTCAGAGTTCAGACTGGAATTGAAAACAAGAAATTGTGTAATATCTTTAAGTTTATATCTGTCTAAAAGTACAATATATGAAGAATTTAAAAATGTAGTAACCATCCGAACATCTCTAAGCCTGCACGTCATACTTTAAGGGGATTGGTCTGATAAAATATTTGTCTCAATCTGTGTAATATTGTATAACGTCTTTTGGTAATATGTAATTAAATGTTTCTAAAAAAGATTATATGTAAGCAATATATTCTGTGTAATTTCATATTGTTCATGTAATTGTCTTGTTTGGAAATGGAATACTAGCAGCATTTCATACTGGGAATTCTGACATTATCTGAGTTTCTCTGGTCTTTGAACTTCCACTTATGGTGGAAGTGTCTCAGTGTGATTGAGGACCACCATTTTGGGCTGACAACCACAGAGAGAACCATGTTTTTAGCACAAGTGTCAACTTGTATTTTAGCACAAGATCACACAATGTTAAAGGGGTTTCTATTGGTAGTGCTGAAATGTCAGGGAGCCCCAAAGCCATGATGATTCACTGTCTGGAAACCAACAATGTCTGAACCAATATGGGCTATTCCACCGAGCAGATATGAGCACTAAATGGAAAGAGCTAAATTTCACCACACTCCGACCAATAGTTGGTAATATCAGACCAGATTAAAGTAACTGACAGAGTAACAAAGCAACAGTCCTTGCTAAGGGGTGACTAATCAATGCTGTATGTAGAGTAACATCTGTATAAGTGGTGTATAAAGGGATGATTTCAAACTTGAATTTGTATTTATCACTTGCAGACCCCTTCAGACCAGAAAGGCAGCAGAAAATGAAAATGAGACATCAGCAGCCCCCATGGTCGAATGTGATAGGCCGAAGTCTCCTGTCACTCAAGGAAATTTACACCTTTTGAATCTGAATATTCTTTGAAAGGAACATCATTTGAAAGGAATAGATGTTAACTTGGTGTGCTAACAAAATAAAAGAGATTTTTATATTCTAGCTATGATAATGGCCACATAGCCTTTCTGTGGAAGAATGACTTGCTTTAGACAATGAATGAAAATGTAATGTGAAGTTATGTGTAATGTGTGTTTTTATTGTATTACACTAGTTCAAGTATGACGGCAGGTCTGCTTTGTTTTTATTCACTATAAATTACGTAGAGAAGATGACTTGTAATTATTTTAGTGAATTTTTTTATATTATTATTATTGTTGTTGTTATTGTTGTTATATAAACTGCCTGTGCTCACACTAACAGCCCACTTTATGTGACATATCAGCTCCCACAGTGTTATTTATCCTCTGGCTTCTTCACAATCAATAAACTGTGATTCTCAGCACTACAAAGAAACTTTGTGTGTTTTTCCGCCATATTTTTATTTCAGCATGTATGAAGTAAAGCTTACTGTTTAAATAGATGTGTCTTCAACCAGAACAAAACGGAATAGTTCTATTGCTTCAGGGTCTTGGGAAACAGAGGCAATTTCAATTAAGAATTTCAAAATTATTTGTATGGCTGATGACATTTTACCTGCAGGAAAAACAGTAGCAGACTCCTGTCTAGTCTTGCTGTCATGAAACAAGAACTGAACTTTTACACCCTAGAAGTTTTATTAGATGCATATATTTTTCCAGGAAACCCCATTAGGTTGCGCATTTTAATTTTTTCCATATCAATTCTTAACAAAGCTGCACATCAGTATTTATTTCTGGGTAAAAATACCAATATTATTTGCAAACATAAACTAAAGAAGTAATAGGATAGGCTTAACCTTCTGGTACTGAAATTTTGCAGCAATTCACAACAGCCTCCTCAACCATTTAATCCTCAAACACAGAGATTTACATACCCCACTTGGATGTTCATGCAAACACACATCTGGCCTCTCTCTAGAATATACTGCATGAATAGTGCACACGCACACACAGGCGCCACGTGCTGGGCTAACGTGTCCCGAGGACACAGAGCATCCGAAGGATAGCAACACTGCTGAGCCCAAACAAAATCAGCCAGCCCATTAAATGAGGCGTGACTCAGGAATCGTGCGTAATTTCTCTTGATGGTGTCTCAACGTGTTTTAAAGTCATTTATATAACAACGATGATTCACAGAGGAGGCGAGCAGAAATGGAGCAGAAAAAGAGCATATTGACTCTGTTGAGCGCCCCACGAATTATGTCCCCAAATGTACAGTGGGGCATAGTTAGCAGAAGGTTACCATCATAATGTAAGCTCTGGAGGTCAGCACTGTGACACCATGGCACCAACAAAAAGAAGAACATAAATATTTTGTCTTCTTTTTTAATCAAGTTTAAGTTGACCGCACACCGCTGTAAAAATGTTATTCTGATATTTATTCCTGTGCACTCACCCTGTATATTACAACCCTAAGCCTTTTAAAACCTGTAAAATGTAGAAATAATGAACCACAAAAGAAGGCTGCACCACACATTTCTTGAAAAAGTTGTGCACATGCTTTTAGGTGTATTTACGGGCAAAGCGGGAATCATCTTCTTATGAGAATCCAGCTTATGTGTCACCTTAAGGTGACAGTGGGAGGACAAATATATACAACACAGTGTGTGTGGTGCCTGTCTTACCCCAGTGAAGAGAAAGTTAACAAGCAAAACCAAGAGCAAAAACATGAAAGAGGGAGGAAAAAGATATAGTGGAAGGAAGGGAAAATTCCCACAATAAAAGAGTGTAGTCAGCTGCAAGAAAGGTAACTTCATGCTGCTTCTTATGCTGGAGTCTCCAAGTGCGTGAAGAAGCCAGGTGCATTTGCGCAAACCACATCTTCACTGCAATGGAGATTAAGGAACCGTTGCAATACTCCAAAATCCATGGATGTGCTCTGTGATTAAAGAGGCTTAGATGGCAGCACCGTCAGTGGAAACACCAAGTCGTCACTTTTTATGCAATTGACTCAGCTATTTCATTCAAAGTGACTTACCGTACTGTGGAGGAACATGATTTTAACAGTGGTGGCCCGAGTTCGAATGAAACTCCTAACGACTTAAACACTGACGCCAGCCTTTGCATAGCGCCTGAAACTCTGACAAATATCTGTAGGTTTTTACTCAGCCACGTATTCCCTATGTTTAATTGAGGAAACTTGTTAGATGAAATGAAGGTAAACCGAAGAGAAGATGAGGAATCCAACAGTTTACACGGTGGATGGCCAAAATAACTTCGAGGGGAGTATTTTTACATGATTGCAGGGGTGTGTAATTGCAATGCCAATCTTCTGGATTTAGTAAGAACCAAATGTTTTACTCTTGGAACACTTTTTTTACATAAATGTGATGGAGTGTGGATGTGAGTTCTGATGTTAAATTGTTGGCAAAAAATATCTCACTGTTATATCTAACTAGCACAATGCAACAATTATTATCTATTCTACCACCAACTTATGTCTGTGAACTTTCATTGTGCTCAAGGTGGTATGCAGTTTATCTTAAATATCAGTTTAATATCAGATAGATACACTATAAAAAATGATTTAGATGAGACACACTTTGCACTGGAGACAGTATAACTCAACAACATGTACAAAAATATGATGTAAGGCAGTTAATGTTCGGTATTTGATGCATTTCTAGGTTGCTCATATAGTTTTGATGATGTAATGTTGCCATAACCAATCATGATTTCAGGAACCCATCTGACCTATTACACATTGTCTGTATTATAGCATCAGTCCTGCTTCTTGATTTCTTATCTTTCTTTATTATTTAATGAGCCCTGTCATATCTAATGGCTGCCATCATCTTCTATCTTAGAGCCTGAGATGTGCTAATCAATGCAACTCTGACAAACATGATTACCCACAACATGCATCATGTCACTAATAGCAGTGGGCTAATAATATGCAAGTGATAAAACATTGATCTCATTCTACAAATATAGAATTAAAAGTGTGCATATGCAAAGACTCCTATATTTAATCCTTCCTTCTTTTCAAATATTCTGCTAATAAGTTATGGCAAAATGTGCATATTGTGTGAAAAAGCTGTACCTGCAAATCTGGCTTCAGTAGCATGTGATAATTGGCTACTGTACAGTGGAAGCTATAATAAACTGTGATGACTGTGATTTTACAGCTAGAATTTTTTTTTTTTAAACTTAAAACCCCCACCTTTTCCCAATGTCAGCTGTTCATACTCGGATTTGGAAGGTGCGGGTGGGAGTAGATTGAAGTTGGTGTTAAAAAAAAAGGAAACAACAAAAGCTGGGGAGTTTGTATGTTTTCAAATAAGGGAATAATAAAAAAAGTCTCTGTGGAAGCCTAATCATTTCATTTTACATATCTGAAAAACAGTTCACCACTACCATGAGGGCATCAGAAAGTGATGCCAAGCTAGAAATATGACAAAGGATGGCTTTCACCTTGAGGTCATTAATTAACTATCTTGTCGTAGGTTTAAAGGCTGATGTTTAAAATAGGATGTTCCCTCACTCTGGTGTACAAATGTTCACACATAAAGGACTATAAAAGAATGAGTCAAATATTGCACACTGTGGGATCTGTACAGAATGTATGAATCAACATTACACCATACAAGATTTATTATTCAAACATTTGTTTGAGACTAAGCCTTTGACAGCAGGGCAAACTATATTTATAGAATATGCTTCTTGATAAAGGATTATAACGACTTTTAGGATTATAGGATATTGACTTGTGATATTAGGGTAAAAAATAGCTGATCATTTTGTAAATATCTACATCATGTTTTGATCTAATACAGGTATTACTCAGCTTCATCTTGAATTTGTAGACCCCCAGTTATTAAGTGCTAACAAATCTGAGCCTTCCAAATGTCTGCCTGTCTCTGTAATCCCTAATAACAGAGACCAAAAGAAACAGCCATGTCTCCAATTTGTGCTGCGAGAAAAGTCTTCTCTTCCATCCTCTTATTCATTTTCCGTCTCTTGTGCCCTTTCCTGTTTTTTCCTTCTCACTGGGCTTTACTGGAACAAATCATTAGTAACACATACTGCTGTTTTTCTCTGGGTGAGCCAGGCTAATTTTGACACACTCATTATGCCTTTTCTCTCTGTCTCTCTTCTCTCCCCCTCACACATACACTCTCTCTCTCTCTTTCAGCCCTGACCTCCCTCATTCCCCGGACAACACTGCACACTGGGCCATGCAATACATCACCGTAAAAGTTGCCTCTCTCTTGGGGGTGCCTGAGGTGATGGCCTTGCTGGGCAAGGGTTGAACCAGGGCCACAGATCAATCTTTATACTATGGCGGCCAGTACAACTCTGATCAGAGGTCTGCTTTGCTGCGAAGAGCCCAGCTGCAGCATGAACGTGCTTGTATGTTTCTACCTACTCAAATCTGTGTTCACCCTCTGACTTAATATTTCATTATGTGCTTCCCAATCTTTTTCTCCCTCCTTGCCTCCTTCCCTCAGACAAGTGCAGGACATGCTTAGAGCTGACTGCAGCGCATGGCAGGAGGAGGAAAAAGAGAAAGGGAAGAAAGCAGATGCTAGTGACAGTGTGGGGGCAGTAATGTGGGTGTCTACGACGGAGAAACAATCAGTAAGGCCAGAACACAAAGCTCACTCGCACATACACATGCAGAACAGCAAGGGAGTAATGGTCTGGCAAGGGCCCGGGGCCAGTCTCATTGACACACATGCATTCACTGCACACTACTTTGGTGAATAATGAAGAAGGACACCACCATCTTGCTGTCAACCACTCACAGAGCAGAATAAAACCAGCCAAAAAATGTCTTACCCTCACCATTGTTGCAAAATTCTCATTTAGAGCTAACAAATACTCAGCCTGGCTCAGGTGAATCTGCTCAATATGCAGCTACGGTGAAGGAAAAGGGGGAAGAGGAATTTCTGGCATTTTTAGCCATTCTGCCTCATGCCAGTACGGCACACATGACATCCCAGTATGTTCCCCAAGCCTGCCTCTAATATGCACGCAAAGCCTTTCAAAAGCATTACCCCGCCG
>OMLM01005706.1:17635-66640 GCA_900302695.1 Helostoma temminkii | reverse complement strand
GCATTACCCCGCCGATGGGAGACACTTTTATTGTGGCAGACATTTCAGTGAGAAGGAGGTTCAATTCACCAAAGCAAAGGCGTAGAGGAGGGAAAACAAACGGTACTTGCCGAGCGTGGGGGTTCATGCTGCCGCAGAGACATTTCAAGAAGTGGGGCAGAGGAGAAAGTGCATGTTAAATCGAACAAGGTTTGAAAATAGCCTAGGATAAAACAGAGACAGCACGACTGCTAATGTGCGCACATACAAATTGCTGCAAAAATGCCTATGACAGCAAGAAAACACAAACACAACACGCGCTCGCTTGCCCAAATAGAATGCAACTCAAGTCAGCTGAAGAAGATTGATTGCAATTGATTATGTCACCACAGGAAGTGGTAAATCTTTATCTGTCTCCTCTATTAAGGCCTTCAGGTCAATCTACTGAGCTTGATTTGGTTAAGACAGCTGTCAGGCAGAGCAAAGCCAAGCAGCATGTGTAACACAAATATACACAAAAGACCTCTGCTGTGTTTGATGTGATGCATTTCTGGTTCAGTACACTGCACTATGATGACCTCTGGAAACTGCTCATTATATTTAGGCTGTGCTTTTTAGCCAAACTGATTAACATTTTACAGTTGGAACATAAGTGCACATTTTAAGCGTGTGGCTGTTATAAATAAACCACCTACTGTACTAAGACAAATAAGTCTCCTGCATCTTTTTTGTTATACAAGTTAAGTTAGGAACCCAAAGATAAACTGAGGACAGTGCCAAGTCACAAGTCTTATTTTTATTATTAAGACTTACCAAGGCACTAACCGAGGCTGCGGGACCATGCTGGCACCACAGTACCACCTAAGGTCTGTGTATATTTGTGTATGCGTATAGGTGTGTGTAGGTGTGTGTGTGTGCTTATACCATCCAACTCAAAACTGACAGTTGTCACTTTGCATTACTTTTACAGTTACAGCGATGTATTTGACCCCAGTGTTTATCCTTTGTAAACCGGACAGACAGTGACACAGTTAAAATCAAATACTCAGACTCACAGTCACACACATACAGGGCACATACTCACACACTCACTATTACACATTTTCCTCTTCCTTGCTTGACACTTGGGAGACAATTTGAAACGGTGGGCCTGTGGACGATCAGCCCTCTGCTGTAATTGGGTCCCTTGTCACCCAGCAAATTCATGTCAGCATTGGTCACATGGGATACTAATCTAAATGGCATCAGTGTCCTACTTTGTGTGTACGTGTGTGTGCGGGAACAACGGAAAGCAAGGAAGGTGTGGTAACTTTGAGAGGCAAAGTGAGAGGCCGCTTGTAAATTATGTGCAGAGCTGTCACCGGGATACATTGCTTCAGAGTTCTTTTGCAGCTGTGCATATGAAAACGCAACATGGAGTCTGATTCAATTTGTTTCCTTTAGTTTCTAAAATGGTAGTGGTGATGTGGGCATGGGCAAGACATAAACAATTTTCCTGCCAGTTATTTTGTTCTTTTTCCTCACCACTATTGTTACCGTCCTTCTGGGGACCATTTCAAACTTCAGGTCATAGTTTTTAAACATGGAAACTCCACATTGTCAGGAAGGAAATTGGGCACCATTTTAACAAAAATCCTAATCAAATTATGTGTGAGGACAGTTTAATATGTGTAGGTGCCAAAGAGTGGTGAGAAATAACTGAGAATGTGAAAACTTTCTAATTTTAAACTGACAGTGTTTTTGTGACTTTATTTTACACGTTCACCAAATTTTTAACAAGTCATTTGTTGGATAAACATGCTGCAATTGTGCATCATAGCTAATGTACGATACTCAGTCAAGCTTGCATGCCACAATGGTAGTAAAATATTAGCTTTACAGATGACCCATATTGTTTTTTCTATCTTACTATACTTCCATAATACTCCTGTTCTGTACTTTTGCACATCAGTATATTTCAGAGAACATCTGAACAAGGTGACCAACTTAGGATAAAGAGAGTAAGAAGGACTAGGGCTGTGTGTATATGTCTGAGAGCTGTTATGTGAAATTAATCAACCACCCTTGAGCAAATCAGAGTAACATTTTCATCCAGGCCATTGTGTAATGAATATAAATGATGACCTTTTGAGTGCTGACTTTTTTCCTCCCATGTTACCTAAAGTAGTCTGAAGATGAACCACCATGGTGGAAATAAAGCTAAAATATGAAACTACTGAATTTTTTTTTTTTTAAGATAAAATCCACTTATATTATAAGAATGATAACAAAAGCTCACACTGTCTGCAGTGGCAGCAGAGAGTACTGTAGTAAAGAGGCATTCTTTAATGCCACTCATAAGGTAAGGTAAATATGAAATAGTTTATAGGAGACAATAGGATATACAAGGTTATAATAACTCAATGTCCTGCCATCAAAGGGGTCTATTGCAGAGTTTTGTTTAAGGTCACCAAATATTTTAAAATTACAAGGCCAAATTCCACCTTTGAGGATAAGTACAGTTATTCAGGGTACAATAGTTAATTTAAACACTAGATACTAAACTATCATATACAGGTAGCATAGTGTAACATCCAGCCCATCTGTGTGTCTCCATCTGTGATCTATAGTCAATAGTTATCAAGCAATGTAGTGTGTTTACGATATGTTGCACCTGTCTGCACTTCAGACAGTAGTAAGCTGATTAGAATAGTTGCTTTGATGGCTCCCGTGGAGACAGGTGCGAAATCTGTAGTCTATGGCTGCAAACTCGGAGAGCAAGTTAGTACAATCTACCGTGAAAGTCTGTGAGTACCATCTGTGGGGGGCTAAGTGATGAACTGGGAAGCTGCTGACACAATAATTACAGACATCTAGCAATGAGACTGAGAAAAGGGAATAAAGAGAAGTGTAAAGCAACATGCTAGAAAGAGACATGATGGCTAAGGAGAAGAGAGATAGAGGAAGAGGGAAGTTGATAATTATCAGGAGGTGAACATTAAGCACTGAACATGTGGTCTTTCTTGCTCTATACACTGTATTAATACAGTGTTTGGTCAGAAATCAGCATCAAGATGTGTTTCATTTTCACCTTTTGTATGTGTTTGGGCTACCAAGGCTACCAAAAAAAAAAATTAAACACTCTCAGCAAAGTCAGTATCAGCCAATTATGGCATAATAGAACTGTCAAAGTGCTGATAAAGTACTGGGTTTACATCCACACTGCAGAATTACTTGATGCCAACATGAAGGAAGGCTGATTCTGAAGCAAAATTTGAAAAGTCTCCAAGCATTGTATGAGAAAGTATGAGAAAGAGTGTGAGGCAAGCTAGCAGTAGGTTCACTGTCTTTCTAACTTCTACATGTCAAAAGGCCTGTGATTAATGAGCCACTCACCGACCCGTGAGATTCAAAATTAATAACATGCATTCAAGAGCAATTTCGATTATAAACAATTATTCAGTAAGTTTAAAGGCGGTTGGTTTACTATTCAATTTGCAAAAATTCCACAAATCAGGAAACTGGCTAGCTAGAAAAAATAACTATAACTATTTTTGCGAAAATATTGTTCTCACATTTCACAAAAAATTTTAAGAGATATTGCGAATTACTGTTTTCAAGGTAAATTCAAACTCATTCTCACTTCATCAATCCATCCATTCATTTTCTATACCGCTTAGTCCCCTCAGGGGTCAAGGGTGTGCTGGAGCCTATCCCAGCTGTCATGGGGCGAGAGGCAGAGTACACACTAGACAGGTCGCCAGTCTATCGTAGGGTCACATATAGACAAACAACCATTCACACTCTCACTCACACCTACGGGCAAATTAGAGTCTTCTCACTTCATTTATATCCTAAAATGTTACCATATCGTGCAACTGTTTATTATTTGGGTTACCACTATTTGGGTTAATATTATCTAAATGCTATTGCTAGCACTTTAAATAGCGAATGACAGAAGGGAAAGAGGAACTCCATTCCTGGTTCCTTATGAGTCTCACTGATAATGTACAGTGACATTGTTTCTTTTCTCTGGATATTGGACAGTAAAATGGAAATCTGAACTGGGCAAATGTCTTCTCCTGAGGAATATAATTTAATTAAAAACTCTTGAACAGCAAAGAAGTGGGCCTTATGGTATGGTATTTGTAAATTACTGTTTCAAAGGTAAACATAAACCAAATGTGTAAAAAAATGTACATATTCTATGCTTAATTTGTGTGTTTTTGGAGAGTTAGGAAGCACCACCGTCTCAGTTATTCTAGGGCCATAGAGCAGCAGAAGGTGGAGCTTTTAAATGGTCAGGTAAGCGGAAGTGAATGTACAATTCTAAACTGAGGTGCATCTCAGTATACCAAGTGAGAGCTGTTGCCTGTTCTCTTTGAAAATAAAATGTCAAAGGTAATTGGCTTTGAAATGCCTTCACCTGATGAAAACCATCAGTTTCATCTGATGGAGGCTTGTTGTGCTCCTCGCAAGAGTTTAGGAGTGCCCTTCAGATACACCACAGGGTTCTTCTACTGAGAGCCTTTTAATGCTTAAAATTAATGGCTGTAAGCTATCAAATGTGGCATTTCGCCTTTGTTTTTTGAAGGGCCGAAACACTTAACACCATTCAGTGACTGACCTCACTATGGCAACAGAACTATATGAATGATATAGCTGATCTGGATAAACTAGTCCTATTAATTGTGAGACCAGAAGCTGCAATTGGACAGTGTGAACCATGTAAAAGCCTGCTTGTAAGGTAGTAGTGTTCGCCAGTAGACATTAGAAGTACAGTTGGCCTCTTTTCACAACTATCCAAGCCTGGCACTTGACAGACAGATCCACTTCTGATTTGAGATGCACAGTTGGCTGGTAAAGCCAGTGCTCCTTGTTTCTGATGAAGTGCCCTCCTGTAAGTGCTGTACAGAGGAGAGCTTTATTCTTTGTAGTCTGCTTTGAGTGGTTTAGCTCCCTACTGGCGTTAACTACCTATCAGCCTCACTGCAGAGAGACTGAAAGAGAAAAGGAGAGAGAGAAGGGGAGGGCAACAAGAACAATAGGCCGATAGAATGAGATCAACTCACCTTCCGTTTTGATCCATGCACATCTAAATTGGTGTTGTGTCGCAGCACAGGAGGGAGTTATTGTATGTACTGGTGCTGGTGCAGTTGAGTGCAGACTAGGAATGCTGTCTGCCAGTGACAAATTAGTTGTATTTGTATAGCCTTTCAAAACCACCACACTGCAAGTGCAGTGATTCAGAGTAGCCATGAGAGAGGCAGATGAGAAGCTGCCTATTGACTCAGCCCATTGTTCAGACCAGGTAAGCAAATAAACACCAACTAAAAATTCACTAGCAATTTGTACATGAGGGCACACAAGAGAAAAATACTCTAAAGCACAAGACTGCCCATCGTGAAATACATCAAAGGGGAAAAATACATTCATTCTGTGATATGAAGGTCAAACACATTCACACAAGCCTGCATAGTGTAGCCAATTAAATGAATGTTGTTATAGAAATTGCTGCAAGAACACTGCCTTCAGGATGTACATTTTATATACAATAAAAGGTTTGAATCACCTAGGAAACATGAAATAATTATGCCATATTTTGGGATCGCCCCGACTCAAAAGAAATATCCATGTTGCTGCAGGAACAAAAGATGACTTGATCTTTAGTAAACTCGCGTCCACAATACACTGAAAGGCAAGAATAATGATAAAAGATCTGTACAAAAGATAGACTCGAGCAAAAACAAACATCAGAGCTGCAACAGAAAACAAGCATGTGGCTTGCACTTACTCAAGACATGTTCCTGTCCAAAATCTTGAAGTTCAGGCGAGGCGTTCGAGGTATTGATTGGGTGATTTGTATGTGTTGCCAGCTTTCCTGAAATGTGTCTAGGAACTTGTAGTGATGGATGTGTCTGTGGCTAAGCTCTCTGCCTGTGAGGGCTAGGGTGGGTACTAGGAACGCTCTGACAGCCTCAAGGTTACCCGCCTGGCACCAAAACAGATGGATGCCCCTCATCGTAACTGTCTGTAATGTGTTCAACTCAATCATTCCCTTCCTCTCACTCTCTTTTTCCCATACAACAAATCTCTTCTTAGCTCGCGGAGGCACTTTGATAAAAGTCTGAGAGGTGAAAAGAGCTGTAGTGTATGTACACAGCGGTCGAAGTCATGATTTTATTTATCATACAGGAAACACTTTCGCATGTTCTGTTGGCTGCAACAACTATTATACAAGTCCCTTAACTCTTAATGTTTGTTTTCTGTTGAGTCTGCAACTGTCTAGTCTAGCTTAGCTTTAAGACGAGACAAGTTTATTCACTTTGTGTCCACTTTGACTAAAGGATGAACTGATTAGATTTTGGTGATAAAAGGTCAAAGGTCACTGTAACCTCATGTGAGTCCCATTGCTGTCAATCCTAGATATTATAAATGCCTGCAAGAACTTTCATTACATACTGCAAAAACGCCCACTTGAACTTATGGACGACCTTATTACTACAGTAGTCTGGACAGATATGCACATAAAGTGTAACTTGATCGGCCAATGGATATAATCACAATGTGGTAATACTATTTTATATAAAAAAATAATGAATATGCACCTGTAAGTCGACTGCAAAGAAATTATCTTTCTAATGGCTTAGAAATAGAGGAATATATTCACATAAGAACATATTGACACTAGTGAGTGGTAACATTTCCATCTTCTGCTACATTATTTTACCCCTTTTACATTCTCTTTCTTGGCCCTGGAGCGTTTAGGCTCCACAGCACTGCATACATCCAATTATACTGCGTTTCTGAACATAGCGCTGAGACATCGATTGACACGAGGGACATCCAGTCTTTTCGCAGTGACATGATGCAGTACTGAGCAAGCATCATTAGCCTGATCAACCTATAGTGGGACAGCTCGTTAGACCACACTAGTGTTGGACATGCAGTTCTAGCTCTAGTGTAGAAATGATAAAACAAGAAAGAGGAGTGATAAAGTGATGGAGAGACAAAAAGAGATCATAAATCCTGGAGGAACAACTTTATGTTTGGATGCTCTTGTGTACATATGCTATTTTTTGGGCTTGATACTGGACAGTTAGACTTTTTTCCATACCACAGGTATGCAACAGGACCAGTTTCCTCAAAGCACCCATTCTCCAAAATCCAAAACATTTTTCTGTGTAAAGATACTGCAGACAACAGTCAAATCATTAACCAGCTGTTCAAGCCACAAGATCATATGATCCCTCAGTCAGTGAGATGATTTCAAACTGTGCTTTTGGGATAGGTTGTGTCCTGAGGAAAAAACGTTGTCTATGGGAATCTATTGGCCCATTTCCAATATACCTGTGGTATTTATAGGCAAACGATCTCTTATTTCTGTGCTCTACTTCTAATCCCTAATGTACTTTTGCATTCTGTAAAACTTATTATTATAGGAATTAAAATCTTAGTTTTGATTGCCTTCACTTGGTAAAAAAGTTGTCAATGCATTATCATTATAAAGTCCTGCCACATCATCTGTGACCAGCTGAAACTATGCTGATTTATAGCCAGCTAACCTCTGTTTAACACCTGTTGGCACATCCCGACCAGTAGGAGCTGCTTAATATCTTTTACAGAGGCAGCAGGTTTAATTATTCAATGCTCCACTGAAAATATGTACTGTATGAGGAAGCTCTATGGATACCTCCTCTTATCTACCAGCAGCATGTGCATGTTTGCGTCTGTTGTCCTTCGCTTAATGCTAAACCTTCACTCATCATTGACATAACGTCAAAGTGAATACTGCCATTACAGTATCTCACTGCCCTTTATCCTTTAAGACACCATAGCCAATAGTAAGGAAATACCGTTGTTATTACTGTTGGTTTTTAAACAGTAGAATGCTGCAAACCAGAGGAAACAGCTTGTTCTACAACCCCCATCTCCTTTGTCATTTTCTTTTTTTCCTACTCATTTCGAGTGAAGCCAAAATGACTAAGACGCAAATGCCATGAGTATTTTCTTTTAAATAACGCAAAAAGCAATGCAGCCGCTATGTTGTCATTTATGTAAGCAGTTAGCCAGATATGGTTACATCCCTCTAAGCTTGCCTTGAGAAGTACATTTTAGGACATTGGGTTAAGAAGGAGCAGAAGGTTTGTTGGGATCATCGCACTGACTGAGAAATTCATCACTAAATCTATCTATGCAATTACTGATGCCAGTATCAAACTGACAGTTTACTGTTGCCTGCTTCAGCCTCCCTTTCCCTATGCTACTGTTTATGTTTGTTTACCATGTTCCTGACTGTAGCACAATGCAGCGACCTTTGCAGAGAGAAATCTATTACGTAAGTTGAGTAATTGCTCTGGATCTGGAAGAGGAGTGTCCGCTGGTTTTCTTGCTTTGCCTACAGATCCCATGTCCTTGGATTTAAATGAAACTCTGCAGTATTCATTGAACCTGACAGGGAGATGTCCACTCAGAAAAGGGGGAGGAGAAGAGAGGAGAGGAGAGGAGAAGAAAGGAGAGGAGTAAAATAGACATAGAAAAAAAAGGGGATAAATGTAAGACGACAGGGAGATGGAGATGAGCCTGACAAAAGCAGTGAGCCAGAACCAAGCAGGATGAAAATGCTATAAAAAGAGTCCAACTCTCCACCCCCCTACCCCCGTTTTAAAGTAGTACTGGGCACGAAATATACCTTCACATTGTCCAAGTGGTTCTGAGAATGGCCTGTATGGTGCAAAGAGCTATGTACATTTCCTTTGTGTCTTGTTCCCACAAGTAAAGGTGTGCAGTCAAAAAGTGCAGGCTGCAGGGATACACAAGAATAAATGGAAGGAGCACAGACAGTTGCCTGCTGAGGTTCCCTTTTCTCTCTTTCTCCTTCACCACCTACAGCCCTGCTGGCTATAATGGAGAAGTGCTCAGAGAGCACGCAGGCTAACAATTGATGCAGATGAAACTGCGAGAGGCTTTACTGGCAGAAATGTTCACTTTACTTTGTTCAAGTTTCTTCATTTGGACAATGGGTAGAGACGGAGTCAGAGAAGCAGACAATTACTGATATTTGCTGCCAGCTATCAGAGAGGGAGAGACTGAGAGAAACAGAGGGAGAAGCTCCACTCCCACATTGTTAATTAGAAACTCTCGCTCAGCGCTGTGCTCACTGAATAAAAGGCAGTCACAGAGCACACACGCAAGCACAAGCAAACACTGTGTTCACTGATGTCATTTTTATAAAGCTGCTACCAATCGAACAATAAAATTGTTGGCAATATGATTATGTTATGTACATTGGATTTTGCATTGTTTGCAGGACAAAACACAATATTCTCTCTATGATCTATAACTATAGAATTTGGATGAGCTGTGGTTTTATAAGAAGGGTAAATAAGAGAGAAGTACAAGAAGCAAAACAGTGGAGGAAAATAACAGGAAAGCTGATTTCATGCTCAGGGGATTGCATCTCATTTTCTCCCAGTGCAGGAGGACAGCGAACGATTCTCCTTATGGGTTTACTGCCACCTGGCGGTGTGTGATTGCACTGCTGAGCTCCTCCTGGGGACAGAGTTTGTCATCAGAGTCAACATCAGAAGATTGGGTCAGTCCGAGAGAAGCAAACTAAACCCCTTATCTTGTGCAGACGGTGCCATGTAGACTTTTTGTGTGCCCTTTCGAAAATGTAAACTGTAAGCATTCCCAAAGCAAACTTCCTGTTTGCTTGACTTTGCCTTTTTATCAGTTTTACTTCTCCACATTATTTATTTTGTTTCTTCTAGCACAGGAAATGAAATGCAACTGCTTGAAAGTATACCAAGAAAAAAAAAACAAAGACAAAATTCTCATTCAAGCCCATACTGCTCAGTTAAGAATGCTATTATACGCTTGGACAATCCAGTCAATATTAGTGAACATTTATCAGCTACAGCAGAACTATGACTTAAACTTGGAATGTGATGAAGATGTGAAATAAGTTACTATATAAACTCTTGCGCATCATGAAGAAATATGTCTGTGTCTATATGAACTCAATGAGAAATCCCTTTAAGTCACCCAGAAGGAGATTTAACGAGGGTTTCTCATCACTAATTAACACATAAACACACAGCTCCCATCACGAGGTGAGAACCCCAGTCGATTACCCACCTTGCGTGGAAATGATTGCATTTCACAGAGGAATAAAAAGAGGAGCTTGTGAAGGGAAAGCAGGAGTGAAAAAAAGAAAATTGGGATTTGAGAAATACAAAGTCACACATCGGAGCCAGGTCTACCATCAGAAAGGTCTGGATGATTAGGGGATGCCAGCGCAGAGAGAGCAGCTCTCCTAACAGCCTCTACCACCTCATTAGTCTGGCCCAGCAGCAGTATGCCCCCACTATTAACCGCTAAATGAAAGACCGCCAACCGTGATTACTGAAGGGAAGTCCCCTGTCGTCAAGGGGATAAGAGATCCCTCCACACTCACACACACACACGCACACACACGCACACACACACACACACACACACACACACACACACACGCAAACTCACACTTCCACTTTTATAACAGCTATTTGAAGGGCATTTATGAAGAGGTGATCGAGGCAGAAGTAGATATTTTACACATCATCAGTCAGTGCTGTTCAATCTGAAGCCCAAAATGTGAAAGCTTGGGACGTCAACCAAACTGTTACAACAAATTGTATCAAACATCACACTTAACAATTGCCAGCATCTCTCAGTTGCTTCATATATAAAATCACATTAAGCCTTGAGCACCACTTTCATGCTGCAAAACAACTTATAAGCATGAGTGAAACAGCCTCAGAGCCCTTGAATCAAGGATATCATACTCTATGCTGCAGAAAGGATGGCATGGATCCATTAGCCGGAGGATTTGCAGAAGCTGACACACCCTGATTTCTACTGCTTAACATTGGCCAAGCTACAAGATCAGTTTAGCAGATAGAGTTTTGTTACACTATACCTGACTGATAAGTGTCTGTGTCTTTCAAATCATGTTCCCACTGTTTATAACAGTGAGTGTAGGTTATAACATACATCAGCTGTGCATATGAGGTAATTCTCAAACTCTGCACTACTTACGGTCGTTGCAGTGTGTCCCCGTATATGATGTCATAGAGCAGTCACATGTGAAGTTCTCCCACTGCTGGATACACACGCCCATGTTGGCGCACGAGTCCTCCTGGCAGGTTGTACTTGGGCCTATATAAAGGCAGGAGGAAGGAAGAGAAAGGAAGAGATACCACAGGTGCACAGTCAAACAACAATAAGAGCTATAGCTTAGAGTTAACAATGAACCCATGCAGAAGAAATGCACTCTAGAGAGATAGGTAGACAGCAGATCAAGGAGCAAACAGTGTCACCACAGGAAGCCTAACTTGGAGTGCAACACACTCATGAACACACTTGAAAAATCTGTGGAATCCTGTTTCATGCTGGGCAAACAATACGTTTCTCAAGCAATTTTTAGTATAAAATTTGTTGTGCAAAACTCTAAATCTGATTTGCATTTAATTTATACTACTGCATATCTCCAATCCGGCTGATGTGATGACACTGTAAACATCCAATAACTTCCTTCTTGTTGAGAATATGTGCAGGTGGACTTGCATGCAACTTTTATCATTCCAACATGTTTCAAAAAAGTTTTATCCGGGTAAAACTTCAAAAAGCTGCATTCCCTCTGTGAACAAGCAAGACAAGACATAAAAAACAACATTTTCATAAATGACTCTTGGATAAAAACACTATTACACAAAACCCATTTAAAAATTGCATAAAAGTGGCCTGATGGTATGTTTTTTTAAACATCTCTTTCGCTGTGAAGACAGTGACACACGAGACAGATAGAATTCATGAAGAGCAGAGGAGAAAAGAAACGCAAAGAGCACTTGAGAACACGTTGTGCATATCCTCCTGTATGCACTTCAGTCAGACAGGAGTTGAGGAGGGTATTCAAAGTCAAACTGGATGTGTGTTTGCTATTCCTCTACACCACACATAGCTCTTGCTTTTGAATACTTATACTGAGAGGGAATGTAGATAAGGACGAGCACACAGCATAGATAACAAGATAAACAATTCCCCATTAAAGACAGACACAAGGGGAAAACCTTGGCAGAAACCTTTCTGATAACCACATAAGAACAATTAAATTAAATCAAGTAAAATTAAATAAACAATCCAAATAAATGACAGACAAATGCAACTAAACAGTGTTTAAGAGCAATTGTCTTGAGCAAGACAATGTGAAGAGATAAAGACATTTGAAGTTGGCCGCCTGAAAGTGCATTTACTGTGTAATGTACGGTAATGGCAGTCGACCAGGCATCCCCGACACTGTGTGCATTCATGTATTTCTGTATTGTTTCAGTGTGAATCTCATGTTTGTATGCACACATCGGTGCTCACTTGATAGCACAAGCAATGGAGGATTTTGTTGTATTTGAATGTCTCAGCAGGAGGCTGCTCGCTCTCTGGAAAACACTCATCTGGGTAAAGTAGCAAACAGGTTTTTGAAAGAAAAAAAAAAAGAGAGACAAGAGAGAGAAGAAGGTCTGATATATAAGTGACACACTGACAGTGCATAAATGTGCAGTGACAGCCTTTGTCTGCTGTTTATGCCAGTCTGTAATGTGTCACTACTGGCACTTTCATACAAGAACACAGTATTCCCTCATATTGTCTCCCTGCATCCATTTTTAGAATATCTACCCGAATGACAGGCATTTATATAAATATTATTTACAACCTGGCCTATTTGCTCACTCTGATTATCCTGTTTACTCTTTTTTTTCCAACTTTAACAAATACTGTTCCTTCCATAAAAAATACTAGAATGGCAAGGCCAATTTATTTGTGTTTGTATGTTGCTCAGTGCACCAGTGCTTTCTTTCTTTTTCAGGTCATGGTTGGTCCAAATGGTTGTATTGCCAATGTCTTTGCAGTACCTCTGATTAGGTTTCATTATTCTCTCAGATTCACAATGGATTGCTTTTCTCATGTAAAAAATAAATAAATAAATAAAATAAATAAATAAATATAATACAATAAATAACTTTTCATCTCAGATGTATTAATTGTACAGAAAACACAAATGAATTAGCTTTGCGGCCCAGGTAAAGACTGTATGTTCCTGCACTTATCCTGGTGGTTTTAAACTTAGGAAACTTATAAAAATTTTGAGATAACTGTTAACATATATTTCAATATGTCAGAATCTACCACATATATGGCTACATGTACATTTTTTCTACTTAAACAGTTGTTTTGCCTGGGAGCAGTCTCTCTCTCTCTCTTGTCCTCCTTTTAGTCATTTTTCTTTTCAGAAAGCAAATGAACTCTGCGGAACCAAAGGGGATATTATTGCCATGGTGACACCCACGATGCATTGCACACAGCAAACTTTCAGGCAAGCATGCCTCCAAGAGGCGAAGTTTAACCCTCTACCTTGCAGGTCGGCTTTGGTGAAACCAACTTTGTTAGCGCAGAAAGAAAATAACAAACAGAACAGAGCAGAGCGGGAAACAAGAGTAAATGTTAGTGTGGGACCAATTTGTAAGTGTTCTTCTTAAAACCTATACTAGTTTGTCACTGTGGCAGAGCGCATCATGGGCTGTTATTTTGTTTTGCTGTTATTCATAATACATGCTGTTAAAATGTGTTTGATTTTAAATGTCTTGGTTAAGTGTTCATGCTCATGTTCTTTTGAATGAATTCTAATCTTCTGCTGCCCTCTAGAGGAAATATGTTGAGACCTGTATCATAAACAGCAAATAACATATTTTAACATAATAAAAAATGAATTTAGGGGGAAAAAATACAATATTAATCTAAATAGTTCTTCCATGATAGCGTGCTCTAGTATCTAATATGATATAGTTATCTTAAAACATATCCATGCATTATAACATGTTAAGAAACCTTTTTTAAAGAAACCAAAAAAGAAACTTCATCCTATAATATGACAAATGGCTGGTATAGAGAAAGAAAATAAGTAGGATTAACAATGCCAGCACATGGCTTTAAGGGCACTGAAGAACTGTCTAATTAGACTAATAAATCACATGCGGCAGGTCATGATTCTTTTACGCTACAGGCCATCTGTACCTTCACAGCCACGCTCAATCTGCCCGCTGCGGAAAAGGGCATCGTTGATGAGGTCTGGCAGGCGGCCGTTGAGGTCAACTGAGGCCAAGCAGCCCTGGAAGCCCTCCCGAGAAACCACCAGCTTAGGGAGATTCTGGTACATGTTGGGTCCCAGACCTCCGATGAACAGGTCACCTGAAGGGAGAAAAGGGAAGGTAGGGACGTGGGGGTATGTGAGGGTATGTGAGTGTATGAATAAGTTATAAGACAGATGAAGTAACAGATAATAGGTTTGTTTGGGGTCTATTCCATCAAAGTCACCTCTTTGAAATGTTATTAATCAAGTGAATTAAGGAACAAAAGATTGCAGCAATAAAGCTCAGCTTAAAAATTTATATCATACTGTATTTACTCATGACACACAAAAAAAGACATATCTACTGATTGAAAATGTCTAGAATGAATGAATCTTTATCATTTCTTGCACAACTGCCAGTGTTTTGCTTCATTTGTGGGAAGGTGTCACATAATTCAAATTCAAATTTTGGACTTCTCGTGAAGTTAGTCCTATACTTTTAGTTTCTACTTCTACTTCTTTCTACTTCTACTTACCAGCATTTTAATTTTTATCAGTCTGGCTAATCTATTTGATTTTCTGTTTGATTAAAAGCAAAAATGTTTTACCTTTAAGATCAAGATTCTTGGCTCCGTTGACATTCTGCGTGACTGACTTTGAGTCCACCTTGAGTGTGTGTGTGTTGGAAGCGTCTCGTGTAATGACCACATTATGCCACTGGTTATCGTTCAGTTGGTTGTCACTGTTACCCTTTAAAAGACTTGGTCCATTCCCCAGGTCAAACACATAGTGGATAAACCTGGCAGAAGAGAAGCACATTCAATGAACATATCAGGATTTGTAAGTGTGTGTATTTCTTCATGGAAAAACTCTCACAGTCACCTCATGCTGCTGTGACACTAATGGGAATTAAATTAATTAAAAAAAGCTTTTCCTGATGGTAGTGTAATGTTTATGCTTTTATAAGCTTACAAAAAGTGCAACAGAGAATTTAATATGCCTTAACAAATAGTATTGCTCTTGTGAATGTGATAATTGAATATAACCAGTGTTCACCCTTTGACCAGTTCCACAGCAATGAAGTCGTTCCCATCGCCACTGTTAAAAATTATGAAACCGTCAGGCGACGTTGTTTTGAACTGAAAGAAGAGGTGCATTGTGGTATAAGCCTGCAGAGTGGCTAAGCCCAGGTAGCTGCCCTTGGTCTTGAAAGTCACAGGGTCAGCAATGATAAAGCGCATGCCAAAGCGGGCGTTGAGCTCGCAGAAGTCTATGTCCCCGTTCTTGCACATGTCGATGTACTGCATCCCATTAAATTTCAGGCTCTGTGGGGAGAATTGTTATTAAATTAATTATAATTTAACTTTAATAAAACCCAGGATGACATGATAACTTAGTACCACTGACAAACCAACTATTTCATGTTTTTAGGATTCATAACCAATCAAAAGACATAATTAGTATAAAAGTATTTGAATACACATGACAATCTATGAAATGTACTGTATCTTTCATTTAAACAGAAAAAGACAAGCACTTACAAAAACTGTACAACATACAGCTGCATTTTATACCTGAAGATGTCCTATAAAGGAGGAAGGGGCAGAAGAGACAAAGCGTCTCTCAGTCAAGATGCCAGTCTCAACGTTATTGAATTCCAGGCGGGTGTGGTCGCCCGCCATCTGGCCTGAGGAGGGACGACAAAGTAGAAGAGGTCAAGTGATTAATGAGTGGAACAGGATGAAGGAAAAACCTTTTCCCCACTACAGCACACTATGACTTTGTGTCATGCAACTCTTATTAATGATAACCATCTGACAATGAAGTTTCCAAATTCTGACAGATATGCAGAAGGAAATCAACAACAGATTATATTATGATTGGCAAGACATTTCGATGGCACATGCTGCACACAAATATTCTCAGCCAAATGCAATTGCTTTCTCCCCAAATAATATATCAGTATTGGGAGTTTTATAAAATATTACTTGGCTAAAAATCCTAATATATTGAAACAATAAAACAAAATATGACAGTAAACAAACTAAAAAAAATAAATAAAACACATAATCATGCATACCAGTGACTTGTAAAATAGCAGGTAACCATTTCACAAGAGAAATACCTTCAGCCATGTCGTCATCCACAGTGAGTTTGAAGCTTTTACCACGACGGATCACTCGTACTGTGTGCCACTCATTGTCATTGACCTTTTGTCCGGCATAAAGAACTTCAGGACCTTTGCCTGAAGAGGAGGTTTAGTTAGTTAAGGGGCAGGGGAGGCACGAGCACAAACCAAATCTTTGTTTTACTACAAAAAGAAAGGGAATAGAAAAACTATCTAGGAAAAATCTCTTAAAGGTTTTCACAGAATTAAGATTTTTTTATGAAAAGCTGTGGAAATAATTAGCTCCAAACAAAAATTTGGTTTGGATTTGACAACAGAGGAAAACAATAAAACAAATGACAGTTGATTGGAAGGAAAATGTTTGCTGTTACTCATACAAGGACTCAAAATGTTTGACTCATACAATTAATGTATAATTTAATAAAACAGACTTGATCGCTTGTTCTCATATTGTTTTGGCTGATAGTTGGAAGTCATACCTTGACTGAAATCTGAATAATTTATTAATTTCACTTGATTACAAGACTGATTATTACAGAATATAGGCTTTTAATGCAGCAGTACAGAGATAAAATAAAATAATTCACCAAACCAACCACTAGAGTGCAGTCCAGCCCCACTGAGTTTATCTACAGGCCACTCAGAATCCTATAACCGCTGAATAATAGCGACGCACGGTTTTAAATCCAGAATTAACAGTGTTATTCAGTCAGTTAGTGATTTCTCGGCTGGGATTACGATTTTTGGATTTGGTGACAAAGCCTTTCACTCAACTGTAGGTTCTGTCTCAGGGCACATGGGTTACAAACTCAAGAACTCTACACTTTGTGATTATTAATAACTTTTAAACTTTTTATTGTCCTGATGTTGCTGTATTATAACGTGTCCAGAACACTGCGTACTGCTGTGAACCCCATTACCTTTGCAATGCAATCCTGAATTAATAATATAATAGTTATCCCTGCAGCATCTCTACATAAATCTGTATATATTTGCAAGTGCATTGGACGATTATGTTCTACTATTGTACTTGTCTATACTAGCTTAATCAGTGTGAACGAGCATCTACAATCAGTCACTTCAATAAAGAAAATCATATACACACACGCACATGCATACGTAAAGCATCTCAACTCTTTGTCCTCTATTTCTCTCGATTAATCACTTTTTTTTATCTACAATGCTGTGCGCACTAAGAACAGTAGGAAAAAAGAGTCCTTTCCATGAGTAACAGCATGCCTGCCAACACCTTCTGTATATCGAGTATGTGTTAAATAAAGCAGGCAAGAAAACAAAGTAAGTGAGAAACACAGCAATGTATTACAAGGTGACTGGAAGAACAATATAGCCTACAGTGTGTCAAGGTGCAAATGTTCAGTGAGGGAAAGATTAAGAACTAGATGCCTGAATTAATTTGAGAAATGGGTCATTTAAAATATATAGAGTACATTAAATGTGCATAACTTTGATCTCCGGTTATTACATTCTTTCCCTTTTATCTGAGAAATCCCCTTATCAGTTCCCTGCATTCACATTTTCCTGCTCTTATATCTAGCACACAAGCTATAATCAAACATTGACTGAAGGAAGAAGGCTGCAGAAGAAGAATGTTGACTTACTGGTGTTACAGTTTATCCTGACACAGTCTAGATGGGGAGGGGAGAATAAGTGACAGATGAAATCGCATCCTTCAAGGTTACAGCTGCAGACAACCAAGAGAAAAAAAAGCCACCTTCCGGGGACGGCCACGTGACGCCAGCGGCCATTTCTGGCTGAAATACTGGCAGTTTAATCCCAATCCCAATTTTAATGCTGTGGCCAGTAAAATTGTAACTGGTCAATTTTACTGTGCCAATTAGATTGTGTTCATGTATTTGGTTTGGTCATTACAAGTACACTAATAACATCATGTAGTTTGGCTACATGTTTAATGGTAAATTTCAAAATGGCCGCTTGCAACTGAATGGCCACATCGATTTTTCAACCCAGCAACTAGAGCCAAAGCAATGTATTAATGGGCTTCTGCCAACTGTAGTTTATATAGTTTTTATTTATTATGTCACTAAACATTAGCATCATATTATAATCTCCATCCAAGGGAGAGTATTCAACCTATGTTTGGCAGGTGCTGGTTGAAATCCATGTGACCAGGCTGGTCATGTGCCGTCAACCGCATCAGAAAAGTGGGAGCAAACAGCCTCGAGCCACCCAGCACCAACACCGTACAGAGGCCTAAAGACCTCCTTTTCAGAAGGGCTTGTGAATGTTATAGAAAATAGAATTAAGGGCATACATTAGATTTTGGATTTATTCCAGGATTTTAAGGTAAACTGGAAAAAAAACATGCTGCAGATAATTCCTTGTTTTTAGCAACTGAATGAAGTTAGTATGTTTGCGTTCTGTAATAAATAAGTTACATTAATATATTTTGTATGCACACGTGTTTTACATCTAGAGTTTCTATTGTTGGCACGCTGGTATACCAGCCTGCACTCTACTTAAATCTACCACTAATGGCACCATCTGCAGGCGCACTGGTAGCTGTGGCATCGGGCTGTTTGCCAGACGGGCCGCAGGCTCAGGGCCTTTGAAGGGGTGAGTGCCATCTTTGAACAAGGCATGGGAGATGCCAGCTAAACCAAGGGTTACTAATGGACAGAGAGGAACATGAACCTGCTACCATGAGGAAAAAGTAAATTAAAAAAGACCACAGGAACAGACCTACAGAAGAATGCATACATCAGTGCAGCTCTAAAATGTACAAGTGCTCACCTGCCATTCTGAATAGATGGCAGAATGTATCGTAAATGTTGAAATTGGAATTAATGAATGTCTGACCAAGGTACCATTTATTACATTACAATGCAGTTCTTTGGTCAAATCTGTTTGCACACAATAATGAGAATGGCTAAGATGATCTATGATCTGTTCAAAAGATGTGCTGCAGAGAATGGATAACTTTAAGTGTTAGATAGATGGATATAAAAATCTACAAAGACATCTAAGCATCAAGGCAAGAAAAACTTACAATCCAGGCAGGTCAAAACAATGCATGCATTTACATAGACAAACTTAAAAAACTGGTTTAGTATGTGTTATCAGGTCTGAACCCATAAAGAAAATTAGCAAAAGAAAGAAAACACAAAAACAGTAAGGCTTGCACCTTAATTCCACAGTAGGTGAGCCAATAGGGACGGTTTATACGATACCTAAGTTGACCGTCAGTTTGACCCTTCCACTGTCCAGCTCTAGCCTCAACGTGTCAGCAGATTCACGGGACGTGGCGGCCATAAGGAGGCCGAACGCCCGCTGGGACATGAAGCGGAGGGAGACGTCCTCTGCCTCAGTGTGCATGACATTTGGAATCACGACCTTCATGTACATGCTGCCATCATAAGAAAGAATCGAAGCCTCTGTGAAAAGAAGAGACAAGTGTTTAAATATCGATGGTGATGTTGTGCAAAGAATGTGTTCCTTGCAAAAGTAATGCTGAAGAAAAGACTGTGGCCATGAAAATATAGCAGCTACTACAGTATCATAACAGCAGTAAATACTGCAATATATCGCATACTGCATGGTTCACGTTCTTCTGACAGCTTTGTTTTCTCTTTTCATAAGATATGCTTTCAAAGCAAATAGAGACATATGCTCTATGAAAAAAAAGCAAACTTAATTTACTGTTGGAGCTATATATCCCTTATAGTTCATCAATGGGAAACACACACGTGTCCCACAAGCCTGGTTTCAGCCATATTCCTCATCTATCAAGTGACAGGCAAGTGTCTGGGAGCTCAGGCTGAGGCACACGCTCACACTGCTCAGTGTGCAGAAAATTAAATCATCATGCTACTTCTTCCTCTTTCTGGCAACCCCCCTCCATAGATGTCGCCTGGTGTCTTCATTCTAATAGAGAAACCATGTTTTGGAAATGTAAAATCAGTGTATGTGTATGTATATGCAAATACAATCATCCTCCAATGTCTTTACACAGTGAACAGAAACGGTCTTGTAGGTATGTAGAGACAATAATAACACATAGATCATGGAGGTCTGGAGACTGCTGGGCTGGACTATTCTGTTCCCTTCTTAAGAGTTGTAGAAGGAGGAGAGAACCAGAGGGAGTGTGGCAAAGAAGACTGTCAGCAGACTGGAAGGCTCTTGGGGAGAGGGAGATAGATTAAAAAGGGTATCCAACCATGAAATACCTGTTTTGACACCTCAGCTTTTAAAAGAAAAAAAAAAAATAGCCCCGTGGCCTCAGAAATGTACCACCATTTGGCTGCATCTAGGGAAATGCTGATGGTGTAGGTAAGCGGCTCTAGAGAGTCTCACAAGAGAGAGGTTGTACCTGTAAATGATGCAATGTCACATGTTACACGTGATGTGTGCTGCTGCTTCTTCTTTCTTACACAAGGTCTACTGAAGAAAGTGCAGTTTTCAGGTTGATTTGTGGAGAAAAATGTTTAGTCATGTGAAAAGTAATGCCTTATAAGTACTGTTGGATTTTGCTTCACATAAATGTCAAAATTCATGTGATGTGTTGCAAAATTCATATAAACGCAATGTGGGATCACTGAACCATTCATCTCACCAAGCAGTGCAGTGCTGTAAAATCCTCACATTTGTCTGTGTTGCTTTTAGGGCTATTGTAAAATCCATTCTATGAACAAGCTGTCGACTGTGTGGGAACAGTAGCCTGGAGGATAATGAAACCATGGCTCACCATTGTTCTACTCAATTTTAAATTGCACAGTCTCCCTCCTTCTTTGTGCCTCCTTTGCTCTTGTGCGCACCCACATAAAAACACCGTCACACATTTACGCATGCATGCTCCCCCGCCAGTCCACAGACAGGTCCCCTAACTAACTGAGGCATATATTGATCTGTGAGCCAGGTCAAGTCCCCGACTCACAGTAGGAGAAAAAAAAAGAAAGAAAATAGTCAATCAGCAGTTCGAAAAACTCAAAGAGACAAGGAAGGACAGGAAAAATACCCTACAAAACAAACTGTGATGTCCGCTGTGGAGTTTGAAGAGACTTGTGCCCTAGGAAAAAGCATTTCTAGGAATTAGTTTGAATGTTTGCAGCTATGAGAATTTGACATTGGAATTGTCTTAGATGTGAACGTGTCATTTCAAAAACAAGAACGACACATTTACAGTTAAGCACATTCCTATATTAATGTTTTTAATTGTAGTCAGTTTATATAGCCCCACTTGAAGCCACTGGAAGACAACAGGTGGAGGGAATATCCTATAATAACAGCAGTGACAATTATTCAACAAGTATTGTGAAATTAATGAGGATGCCTCTGTAATAAATGGAAATATGATTAAGCAGACTATTGGCCTACAGCCACACTAGCAACTCTGAAGCTGTACTGAAGCCTTGAGCTAAAAGCAAAAGTCAAGAAATCTCAACTCACTTACAACCACAATGCTAATATTATGCTTAGCAGGAAAATTATTTACCATGTTCACCATTAGAGCTTAAAATGTTAGTATGCACAAAGTATATTAATTCAATACTTATATCATTGTGCAATTTAATGTCACATAATTATGTGTTCTCCTCCGTTTCATATCATAACTGCACTTTATCATGACTGTTAACTACACTATCAACTTTTGACCATTATTATAACCATTACTCATGTAATACTGAGTCATGATTGACTCATATATTTTATTTATTCTTATGTGATGTCAAGGTATTTAGTATTTGTATTACTTTATTTTATTACTAATTTTTAGGGAGCAAGGCTGCATAAAACTCCTCCTAACCAGTTTACCACTGTAATCGACTGCCCCACAAACTGTATATTTAGGCTTTTCAAACAACACTAAAAATAATAGCAGCAGTTTTAGTAGTGTGGTTTGGTACACAGCATCCTTTTTGGGACAAAGTGGCCCCCATCATGTCTGACTGTCATCGACCAGTCTCAGCTGGGATCATCTGTATTGTAGTTAAATGGATTTTTATTGTCTGAGGGAGGAGTATTTTTCTGACTTGAGTACAATATATTTAATTCCCACTGCATGTCTCTCTCTCTGCTTTGAGTGGCAGAAAACCAAACTAAAGGGAAAAAGTTGAGTTGAGTATTTTGAAGATATCTTTGCCGTTCATTTAGAACCACAGAGGGGAAAGTTCACCAGTAAGGAGAAAGCTAAATCTCTAAAAGTTCAGTTTCTTCAGATAACCAAGTAGTGTGTAAGTAACTGACAGGACAGAATCACTCTCCTGCCTCATCTTTCTATTGATTTGTCAAATATACAGAATATGAACACGTTTTACTTTGACATAAAGAGAGTAATCAAATTCCAATCTTAAAGCCAAAACAACAGACACAAATGTAAACTGAAGCTCAGAAGAAGCTGTATGATGCAGCAGAACAGTGGCAGTAAATAGCAAAATAAATCATTCCCCAAACATTTTTAAAGAGCTTCTAACTTTTAAGTCCTAAAAAAGTCCTAGCTAGGATTCCTCACCCAGGAGTGATTTAGGAAACTTCTCAGAGCAGCTCTGAGTAAGGAAAGAACAACAAGCCGTATCTCACTCAGGAGATGTGGTTGACCCCAGAATGACATATAGTTTTGGCTGTGATTGGTTGATTAAAAAAATGTGTTGCAATGATCTGAGTGAAATGGTAGCCTGCGCTTTATGAATTGTTAGCCACTGTGATAGTTAGTCACCATCACAGAGGTTCCTATAGCAATTAGTGGCCCAACCACTAGGTGAATAAGTGAGCTTATCTCTAATGAGATCGACCTCAGACATTTTCCCTACATGATCAACACTGTGCATTATCTCACTGTTTTTTCGTGTTTGGAGAATATTTCTTCTACTTCTCTGTTTTTCCACCATTTTGTCCTCTACTTAAGAAACTCTTAAGCTTCTTAAAAGTCACCCTCCCTACTCCTAACTGTTTTTCACCTTGGGAGCTCTTTAAAGGACTAAGATGGTTTTTGAATCATTTGTATCTTTACTAGGATTTAGTCTTAACTTTTAGAGGAATCTGGGGAATTTGGCTCTAAATTGGCCCCAGATGTCCTAAGAATATTTCTGAGTTTTCGTAGTTTGTAGTTTTGAAAGAAAGAATTTAGTCAGTTAGTTAAGTTAGTTAATTTTGCTCCAAAATGACTCCTCTGCAGCTACAGGAAGTGCTTTCCTGAGATTATTGCTACCAAAGATGGTTCAACCAGTTATTATAACACTGTTACACTTGCTTTTCCACCATCACTTTGTATGTTTAATTGCTGTGTTCAGCAAAGACATGAAAGATCATGACTGCTTGTATTTTATCCGCTCTGAAACACTGTGTTTGTTGATATTTGTGACTCTGTTGTGAAGATCAGATCACACTTCAGGACGTATTTAAAGAGAAAAACCAGGAAATAGTTAACAGATATGTTGTTAACTGTTGACACCAAATCACTTATTAAATAATCACTACTTAATATATTTGTTATTATTAAATATATACTTATGTAGTATATAATGTAAACAACAACCATCAGCAATAAAAGGACTTTGCATAGTCTTAGTCTGTACCATGGTACAGACATGAACACACCAGCTGTAGCTGAGTTGGTCAGTGAATTAATTCCCCTCAGCGGTGTCCTCCTTTCTAGGTTCACACTGCTACTGCCTGCCCACAGCTCTGCAGCACTGAGCACATTGTCCTGTTTTTACAAAAACTCGAAGTGACACACTTTGTAATAACCAACTTACCTTGGCCTTACTGAATATAATCCAATAGAAATCCGTAGGTGTGAGACAAACAGGCGTGAGAAGCTATAAAGCAACTGAACTAATATTTTGAAATTTACAGCGGTTCACACTGCTATGTGCAGCGTGGAAGATGTAAATCTACATAGGATTTTCCTATCAGTTCTGCAGAGCACTGTAGCTTCTTTTACTTTTATTTTTTTCATTAGAGTCTTATCACTCCCATCAACCCTACTTCCTGTAGATTACTCAGACTAAGTTATGGTGTCCTGCAAAGCTAAATCATAGTTACCATAGCAATGTCAGAGCTGTAAAGAAATGAAAACAGCTGAACCAAACAGCACTTTGCAGAGAAATAAACATCAGGGTCTAATAAAAGTGAAGAGTGCTGCTCTAATTATAGTCATTCATTCCCGATGTAAAGCTAATAATGGGCCTCGGCAAGATCCTGCAGGTGATGATACAGTGCATGTGTGTTGAGGGTTGTGTGGATGCACAGCACGACATCTAAGAAACCTCACGCACACATGCAAACACACGTGCACAACACTGTGGCACAGTTGTGGCTAAAGTATGTGCTGTTCTGCAACTTGGTATTTCTTAAGAGAGATATCAGCCGCAGTAAGGATGTCATTTCAGATGGTAATTAAGCTGCTGCTTGTCAGTCTGCGAGGTTGTGTGTGTGTGTGTGTGTGTGTGTTTCTAGCAAGCCCCACACTTTACATAATTACCAGTCCAATTGAAGCAGAAGATGGAGGAGGAGGAAAGCTATTAAGTGAGAAGCTTCACAAATATTCAGAGTACAGGGGAGGGAGTATCCTAGTCTCTCACACACTCACACACACACACACACACACGCACTATTTAGTCTTGTTCAAACCCTGAAATCTGTTTTCTTTCTCTCAGTTTTTCCTCTCTCACTGTTCCCATTATTTACTTGACTTAGCTGTAACTGTGTAGGATTATCTAATCTTTTTTTTTTGCCTAACAGAGTGACAAGTCTTTGTTTTGATAAACAAAGAAACAAGGGCCTTGGCTGTCATTGTGCTGTTTCGAGTGAATGCCTGTCAACTCTTCTGCCACACACAGAATCACAGAAACACACACACATTTTAGCGGCTGTTGTCAAAAATCTTTATAGTTCAAATATCATATCCTTATCCTGACAGCAAGGATAAGGACGTCAATAAAAAACCTTACAGGCACTAAGTGTGTCTTTGTCTCCTATTTGTATGTACACACAAGCACACACACACACACAATGTCATAAAAGAGAACCAAGAACCAACATGAAAACATCTTCCCAGTGGTGAAGTATGGTGGAAGGAGCATCATGACTTGAGGCTGCTATGCTGCCTCAGGTTCTGGACAGCTTACCATATCGAGGGGGAGAATGAATTCCCAAATTTATCAAGGTATCATACAGGAGAGTATTACTGCTGTTGTCTGTCAGCTGAAACTCAGCAGACGTTGGGTGATGCAGCAGGATAATGGCCCTAAACATCACAATAAATCTACTACAGAATAGCTTCAGCAACACAAAATCTGCCTTCTGGAGTGGCCCATTCAGCCGTATAGAGATGATGTGGAACGACCTCAAGAGAGTCGTTCACACCAGACATCCTAAGAATATGTCTGAGCTCAGGCAGTTCTGTAAGAAAGACTGGCCCAAAATTCCTCCTGGGCATTGTGCAAGTCTAATCCACAGCTACAGGAAGATGGTTCAGCCAGTTATTAAAACACTGTCGTCATTATTTTTTTCCACCATGGCTGTGTGTATTTAATGTGTTTTCAACAAACATAAAAGATCATGTCTGTTTGGCTTTTATGCAGAAAACCAGGATATGGCCATTTTTTTTATTGCCACTGTTTTTTCTTACATTCTTCAGTGTGTGCTAGTGTAGTGTTTGTGTAACTTGTACATTGACTCTGAGGCAGTAGGAAATGCCTGCACTCAGAAGAAGAGGCTCTCGGTTATGGACGTTATCCAGAGTAATCCTCATCACGTGATGCACTCTGGAGACACATAATCACAAGCACACATGCAAGCACAATCACACACGCACATAAACAAATCACTGGTACAACACAGGAACATTAGGACAAAAATATCCCAACAGACTCCACTGTACACTTAAAGGCATACTCTATTTAAATAATCCAAACCCTTTGTGAAGAAAACCACTTAAATAACAAAGAGCAATATATTTTAAATGCAATAAAGGAAAGTACATTTAACACTGATGACAGCAGCAACTATTAATAATCATACAGTACCTCCGCATGCCTTCATTCATTACAATGGCTCAAGTCAATGGAGTCGTGATTGTGTAGCTCTTCCATCTGTTGTTTAGTTCCTGATCCAATACTCATATTTACCCATAGTCAGTGTAGGTTAAATATGTAACTGACACACTGAAATAACAGCTGTATCCTACTATATGTAAATATAACACACCCTATATTTTAGGAGCTTCTTCATCCATGTCCTTGTTCAATAATACATTAAGATTCAATCTATTGCATTTATTCATATTGTGCAACTCACTAACAATATTTGCCTAAATAAAGACAGGGTATTAAAAGACAGTTAGAAAACACGTTTCTGATGGACAGTGGATAATGTTCATTAGTTACAGCTAAAATGGCCAGCTGCCCACCACGTTTGCCATTTAAGTAAATGCAGTGGTCAACACTGCTAATAATAATAAGAAGCTGCTAGCTGGATGTTAGTGATAAATAGCAGAGCTGAATGCATTTTGTAAACATCAGTAAACTTAAGAGTCACTATCAAATTTCCTCAAATTCTTTTTCAAATTCACAAACTCTTGTCACTTTAGTGGGTTTTTATGTTACAAATCTAAAAACTAAAAACGCTATCCTTTTCACATCTAGGTCTGACTATGGTTTACACATGCAACAGACACAAAGCAACATTATCATCCATCCATACCTGATAAACCTGAAATCTTTCTCTTCTCATTACCTGGTGTGTTGCTTGTCTTTGTTGGCTAGATACTGTGCTAGGACTGCTGCTGTGCATAGAGTTTGCTACAGTGAAATGTCTTTGCTTATATGTACCATCTTTCTAAATTAAATAATTCTTGTGAGGGCCTAGGCCCAGGCCTAACCTTCCTAACAATCTAAATTAGCTTGTAAATCAACAGATGCTAAGCCTATAAGTACAGCTGTCTGCTCATCCATGTACCAGGGTGTTAAGCTGGAAAAGTAGGAATTCCAATGCATAAACATCATACATCTGTTAATATTCATACATTATATATCATCTATTGATGTTGTTACATTTTTCACATTGTTAACTACTAAGGTAGAGTTATATTTTTTGAAAATATAATCACCCCCCTCATGTAAATGAGCTTAACACAGGATCACAAGATGACAGATATGTGCAGTCTCTGTAAACCAACAGTTTTATTGTTTTACAGTTTATTTCTCTATAATCTGCTTTTAGCATTTTTATTGGTTGTAATAGACACACAATGACTTGTAGAGAATAGACACACAATGCTCTGCCCCAACCTAGATTTAGGAAATTATACATATTAAGGATTTTGAAGAATGATGTCCCCTTTGGACTGTAACTCAGGAAGAGGTCAGTACTCACTGGGATTACTACATAATGTGCCATGTTCAACCTAAGCAGGCCGCGATCAATTTATGAGGCTATCAAAAATCACAAGGCGCAGTGTAGCGTCAATATGAAACAGTAAGCGGTTTTATGCATCAGACATATGAATAGGCTTTACACAGGGATGAGGTAAATCCCTAGAGCTTTATCAACATGTGACAGATAAAATCGGTACTCAAACAAGCTTGTGCACATTAAATTTCAAGGATGATTTTGTAGTGGACATCAGACTGCACTATTTATTCTTGCTGTATTCCAGGTCAGAAAATCAGAGTGATAATTATTTCTGTGGTGCTCTTGACTTAAATCCAGGGTAGGTAAAAGTCATGGAATGGCATATCTTAAAAGTGTGTAACCACTATTTCATGGAGTATTCAGAGCCAAGTTGCTGTTGACCTGGAGCATGTTAAGATTATGATTAATGACAGTTTGTGGTGATTTATGGGTGTAAAACTCCTGCTTAGGGCTGTGTAGCTACACAACAGGACACACACACAGATCACTGCGTCTACAGCGTGTGTATGTGTGTGTTTATGACAAGCTGTGTGTAAAATTAGTAAATTAGTAAAATACCAACACATTTACCTTAACCTTTATGGTGAACCTTAAACGGCAGAGGTCCAAAAATATAATTTTCTCTCCTCGACTGTGCTTGGGGTTAGCATAACAGTGTAGTTAACGTACATCGAGGTTTAGATTAATTTTAGCTCTCATTTGAGCCAAATACAAGGCCACATGGACTGATTCAAGGCTCACGTAAGCCACGTGAACTGATTCTGTCTTTTGGAGGACAAAAAGGGTAGGCCTTTAAGGGAAAAACGTTGACAATCAAGTGCCCTGTTAGAAAATGATAATAAAATAATAAAAGCAAAAGGAGAAAAAAGTAAAGTTATTAGAGCAAAAAGGGCAGGACGACCATTCCTTCTCAAATTTTATGATCACACCCTGCAAGCTCACTGTAAACTTAGTGAAAAAAATAATATAATGTTTGTAGGCTGCTGTCCCTGCTGGGAGAATTTGTTGATAAAGTAAGTTTGATTTATGGGTTTGCCCTTTCTGAGTTTTTCCACCTTGACTGTGCTTTCTGGCAAGGATGGATAACGATACATCAGTATAGTACCTGTCCTTAATACTGTCCTTAATACTAGTGCGCTTTGATGTGTTTTGGGGAGATGGAATTTTATAAAGCCTAAGATTAAACAAGGAAAATGTATTTCAGTAAGTGTGAAATTGTGAGAATCATTATAAATTGTGGAAATATGAAGATATGTGTAATTTCTCAGAAAACCTGACTTGTACTTTTAAGGAGAACTTTGCTTTGCCTCATTTCCAGCAACATGTTTTGTATTTTTGCATCAATGTTTTTTTTTGTATTTGGTGTTGCTGTAGATCTTTTCTGGGTGTGGTTCTTTCCTTCAGTCTGTATTGAGAGGAACTGTAACAAGGCAAAACAGTTTCCCTCTGGGATTAATAAAGTGCAAATAAAACAAACAAAACAGCACTGTATTATTATAAAACTCCTCCATATCAGTAGTAGTTTGCTTAGCAGTACGTTGTGTTTAGTCACTGCGTATAGAAATTAAGTCTGTAGTTGTTACATTTACAGGACTCCAAGGAGGAAAGCATATTCTCCTGTTATTGCTTAATGCTCAGACTGGAATTGTGGACATTTACCATTACCCAGCACTACATGTGATCCTGATCACTACAGAGAAAACAGTCACACAGATGGAGAAACAAATACGCAGTATGTACACAAAACCAGTGAACCCTGGCACCATCAGGGGGCAGCAAAGTTAAAGAGAGCAAGCTGCTGTTGACACCAGCTTCTCATTATACTTGTTAGGAGATGTAAAGGGTGGAGCTGAGAATGGTGTGAACATGAACGAAGGGTGAAAAAAGACTGAGAAGAAGAGAGGTGACATAAAGAAACAACAAAATGTGACATCACCAGTGAGGAAAGAGCTATAAAAGCAATAAAAGAGTTACAAAGAGAGAAATGGAATGAGTAAGAGGAAAGTAAACCTATGAGCAAATGTCACAATAGAAAAACTGACACTATGGTAGCTTAATTCATACTACTGCATTTACTTAAAAATTGGATCAGAAATACTATTAGAAGCCCCAGAGATAGCGAGGTACAATCCCAGCAAAGCAGTATTATGTATTTTTACTGTACTTTTTTATCCTAAAAATCAGTTTGTCTCTCTGGGAACCCTCCTCCATGCTGCTGTGAGGGGTTTAGAGACTTGTCAATTTCTCAGATGGCCGAACACTGAAGGCTTGATTTCCTCTGTGTGTTCTTTCTCCGTCTCTATCGCTCTCTTGCTGTGTGTGCGCGAGAGACTGGAGTGGAAAAACCACACAGAAGGAAGGAGAGTTTGCGTGCGAAAGGAAAAAAGAAAAGAATGAAATGAGACACAAGATTCCGAAAGCAGGGGAAGATGGATGCAACGCATTTTCATCCTTCCTATTCTGCATATTTTGCCACAATGAGAGTCAGGGTTTACATAACCCAGCACAGCACCAACGCACACATTTAATTACAAATGGGGATTAGGGAGCAACAGCATAATGTTCTAAGCAGCGAAAAAACGGAAACGAACAGATCGTTTTCAAAGTGCAGGAGAATCTGTTCTTCTACCCGGTAAACATTGTCAAACAAATCAAGCCTCTCTACTATTGCCTCTCTTTTATTTTCAACAATTTAGTCAACAGTTCTTTCTGCCTCTTCATTTCCATCTACCACTACTACCTCAGCCTTTTCTTGTTCTTTCCTCTGTTTGCACTGTATGAATCTATGGAGCTGAGTTGCATCAGGCACTACTGGCATACTGTTCCAGCACAGGAGGACAGCTGTCAGCTCGCCACAAGTCTGCCTTGTGGCGCCGCAGGCAGGAGACACCATCTTTAATGGAAGGCAACTCAAATCTGCTCAGTAGGGGAGGAGGGGACATTTCACTCTGTATTTCTTCCGCATTTATTCAGGGAAATTACCACAGCTGGCATCCACAAGAATTAAAATTCAATCTACATGACCTCTGATCACTTAGGACCATGTCTCTGCAAAACAATAATCTCAGCAAACAGAGACAGAAAGAACAAGAGAGCAGTGAAACTGGGATCAGTCCACTTTAGGGCTGAAAATAAAAAGAACAAAAGTCACAGTGCGTTACTGTGCCTATAGCCAAACCACAGAACCTGGCTTGAAAAACATGTGCTGCACTTGATAATGCAGAAGATACCAGAGCCATTATTCTGCCTTTTTCAATGATTATTCAACAGAAAGAAGCAGAGAAGCGTTAGAAGACAAATGGAACAAAGCTGACATGAGGTGCGAACAAAAGGGCCTGTTTTTGCCTATTGGGACTGAGAAACATTTTAGAAATTGCAGGCTGGGCATTTTCTACACTGAGCACATTATAACCACGTTTCAATTCAAATGGAATAGGATTAATTTAGCATGCTTCCCTAGGCTGCAAAACAGTTCAAACACACTTGCACATGCACACTGAGGCACAAAAAATCTCAACAAGGCTTAGATATTTACGGAATACATGAAGATATGTACTGTAAAAAAAAATGTAGTAGCACATTCACTTAAAGTGCCCAGATTAATATTTAAATAAACTGACTTGATTGTACAAATCCTTTCAAAATGAGAAATGTTTGTACAGGCACAAGACAAGATGCACAGGTAAGATCACATATATGTTTTGACATCCATCTCTAGTTCAGAGGCTCACCATGTACTAAACATTTCTAGCAGTGTGTCACAGCACCTCGACACATTTATTCTAAACTTAGTCAAACAATCTGGAAAAAAAATCACAGTGCTGGCACCTGTAAGGACTTAAAAATATATTTTATTTCCCCTGAGGAAATACACTATATTCATCATTCAGCTCGAAATATGGTGACATATTCTTTTGTGCTCTTTTATGATTTTTTTGTTTGTTTGTTTCTCGAGGTATTGGCCTGTCACTGATTTGGCATGCCTTAGTTGCACCCCGGTAGAGAAACAAATATTTTCAGTGCTGAGAAAACAAGACAGCTGATTTATCTTGCGGCATAAAGAAAGGCTGGATAGATCAAATATGACGTATCATTGTGTTGCTGGTCACAAACAGTCCCAGACATATAATTATAACTAAAGTGTGTGTGATATACTGAAGTACAATCAGTTGTTATGGGGAACTGCAGGTGCAGCCGCTGCTGATGCTTCAAATCTACCACCTGCAGTGAGCCACAGAGGCATCATGTGCTAAATGATGCGAATCGGTTACCACATCCAGGGCCAGTGTGTCTTTACCGTCTGCGTATACGTGTAATAAAACCTAGGATGCCTAAAAGACTAGGATGTCTAAAGCGTGAACAAACATCAGATTTTAATTTATTAATTATTTCATGTACTTAAAGATGTATTTAAATGTAGCAATAACAATGGAAAAAAGACAAAAATAAGCATTACATTCAATTTATTTACTTTTACATTTTTATTAATTGTTCCTTTCTGTAACCCTTCCTCCCACTGTCTCGTTTCTCCATTTTAAACTCACCCTCTTTTTGTTCTGTGTATGTATGTGAGCACTGGTCTGTTAGTCAGGGCAGACCTTGAAGTGTCACTTTCTCTGTCTGCTGAGATAAATGTCCAAGCAAAGGTGCTTATCACCCGTTTATGGTGAGAAAGAGCGAGAAAGATGAAAGGTGAAAGGCAGTTACTGTACATAGTGCAGCGAAAGGGAAGAGGCATAAATTTGTGGTGGATTTCTATCAACTATTATCCTTTATAAAAAGCAGAGAACTGAAGACAGGCTCAAAAACGTTAAACTTTAGTTGTTTTCTATAAATTCAGCTGTCTGGGAATAAGGGAAGAGGAAGATGATGCTATTCTCACTTCAAATGACAGAGCTAAGGGCAGCGCCAAACGCTTAATCATGATTCTTCAGCTTCTAAAGGCTTCTTCACCCTTACTTCTTTGCGTGGATATCTATCCACTTTACGATAACAGTGGAAAAGGATCTGGAAAGCTCCAGTTGTACATTTCATTCTATCTCACCCAGCGATAATGGCTTTCTCCAAATGCCAACATCTAAGTTGAAAAAAAAAAAGAACAACTGCAGAAAGGTGAATGGCTGTGAAGCACATACTTAGACGGCTGCACAGTTGTCAACCTTGAAGTGATGTTATTTTATTCAAAGCAAATTGTCAAACACCATACTGGAGCTTTAAAGTGCTAAACAGAGACAGAGGCACAAACTTTTACCATGATTGACACAAAACCTGGGCACACAAATAAAATTAAATAAAAATTATTTCCAGGTTAAACTACAGAAAGCACCATTTCTTAGCCAGTAAAGGTAAATGCCACAATATTTAAAATAATAAACAGCCTTTAATTAATTTAAAATAACTGCACAAAAACTGTACATAGCAGTTTAAAGGAATGTTGAAGGGTTCTTTTAATATTTATTTGACATTTAGTTGACATGGAGTACTACTTTCAAATAATAACTGCATTATTTGTTTATGTTTTTAAAGGGACGGCATTTGATGTGCTGATAAAGATCCATGCACAAACTTTGGATAAGTACATTCTGGTTTGACGTGGAATCAGAACCATATGTGATGATAATTAGTATCTGACCTTATGAAATGATTCGTACAAAGGCAACCTCACAATTATGCATGGGCAATTATAGAGCTCAAGGAATAAAGAATTTGTCTCTCCCTTTGTGGGTAGGAAAGCTGTGCATCGTGCCACTAACACTACTGGAACTGAATTTTAGCATCTCTAAGGAACAGATCTCATATAATACAAATAGGTTTGAAAATGATTTTTTAAATGCCATTAATATGTAATATGTTAGCAGTTCCTTACACTTCTACAATGTCTTTATATTTTACATAACAGGTTAAGAACAAACTAATTATTGCGATCGACACAGTGTACACTAATTAAGGGTTCAAGTAAGTATTTGGTCATTTGATGGACCATCAAAGATCCCTGTTGAAATTGTAAAGTGCTGCTTATGTTATCATCATCCTGAGATGAATTTTAGAGGACATTACACCTCGATATTATGACGCACAACAGATAATTAGTAATTCATCTTTAAAATGATTCATTTTATTGACAAAGAAACTTTTTTCCCACTTTTCAAGTATAACTCAAAAGTAAAACTTTGTGATATCACACCCAAGTTACGTGTTTCCATGTAGGAAGGCGGCAAACCTCAGCACTATGCAAACTCTGTTCTGCAATTACTACCTGTGATTAAACCATAAAAGTCAGGTGGCAACCTATTATTTCCACTGTCATTCTCACTGAACTTAGAGCGAAATGAGAAGGTAATTGCATGTTGTGTGTGTGTGTGTTCGGGTATTTCTATCTATGTGAGAATCAGTGTGATAGATGCAATTAAAATGCGTATGTTGGAGAAGAAACGTTATGCAGAAGTAAAAGAAACATCTAAATGCTAATATCGGAAGCTTGACCAATTTAACCTAAATGTAATCAATCATATCAATAAATCTTCAATTAGAATATAACTGAATGAAATTAAATCAATAAAAATGTGTCAATGAGTGGTAGTTTAGCTAGTGTTATTGACTTGAGTAAAAACATTAACGAAGAGGAAGCCAGCACTATAATGAGTGATGTCGGCTGTGATCTGCGGTGGATACACTTGCAGGCATCAGGCCTGGAGCCATCACTGCTCCTCTTCACTGACAGTAGGGAAAACACAGGCACTTACTGTATGTGGGTGGTGGCATCTTGTCAGGGAAAATGCAATATGCATTAGACACAATCCAATCTGTCTCCAGTGGATTGGTGTGTGCGTGTGTTCCTGACTGTATCTGAATTCGATTCTGTGTCTCTCTGTGTGTGTGTGTGTGTGTGTGTGTGTGTGTGTGTGTGTGTGTGTGTGTGTGTGTGTAGATGCAGCAAAAAGACTGAAAGAAGAGAGTCTCAGTGGGATCGCTCGACGCTGGGCTGGCACACCTTCACACAAACACACTTCATTACAGGCCTATTTACCTGATTAACTGGGCTACTTTATCAACTGAACAGCACTCTGCAACACACCACTGTCAGCAACACCCTGGCTCCCTAAAAGCTCTCACACCCACACAATTACACCTACACTCAGTTTACAAACACAAAGTGTCACTTGCTGACTGACTGTTTGGATGACTGACTGGCTTGCTGAATCGGGGGCTAAGACGACATTCTGCTTCTCTTGGCAGACTCACTGGATGACATCAAATATGTCTCCCTGTAGTCTTGAATTAACGTCACCTCTTACAAGTTAGGCTCAAATACGCCCTGAATAATCTGTTGTACTTGAGCTTTCTTCACAGGCAATAATATTTTGGTAACCTTTTCATGTGAAGGCATGCACCAATCAAAAAGGCATAAAGCCTCAAGCTGCCTTCCAAAGACAAGCAAGAGGACAAAACCCACCTTGAAACATTATCATTACCGCAGAGTAATGATTTCCTTTCTCTTTGCTTTCTGTGAATCTTACTGCAGGCTATTTGAGAAGAAAATCATTTTTATCATCACTTTTTAAAGTACTACACCAAACTACACCAGCGTGCTTGAATCAACCCAATTAGACTCCTCATGTGGATGGAGCACGGAGTAACAAAAATAGCCCTTTTCACACTTTAGCAGATGATTAAAAGCGGCACAGTCGAAGACAATAAAAAGTGATTACTAAATTAAGAAATAACATGTGTTCCACTTACCTACAGCAATCATTTTAAGAGCAGATGTAACAGTAATCATTTTCACTCAAACTACATCAATTCATGTGCAATGTGTTGTATTTTAAGCAAGCAGGTTATCTTTTCTCTCCACCGTGTGTGTCTGCACTGAGCCAAGCTGCCCTATTTGAATTCAGTTCACAGGCAGACAAGTGTTTGGCAGGACTATGCTCCTGGTCACAACCCAGACCAGAGGGGGTCTATCAGGGCCAAGGCCCCAGTATCACACACCTGCATGAGGCATTGGCACTGCTTTTTTTTGGTACACACACGGAAGCGCACACACACTCACAGGCATGCTGTCAGTGCTAACAGTTTTTTGCTGTCAGCGCTAGTGGTCATAAAAAGGCATGTATAATGGATGAACTTTAGTACACGACACAACAGCAATGATAATCACGACTTTCTATACATCATATGCGGTATGTGCACATATTTGCAGTATACACACATACATGCAGAGCTTCTAGCTCCCATGCTGGCACTACATCTGTTTTTGTGATACCATGCTAGACCTCTGATCACAGGTGCTGTCGCGTCTCATGAGCTGGGTTAAAGACGGCATGCCAAACATAGGGAGCGCGTATGAATATGTGTGGGTGGGTGAATGACGGTGAGATACACGGGCGATGCAGTTAGTAAAAGAGAGAGAGAGAAGGATTTGTAGATAAAAAATAAATGGAAACAGAGTGTAAATGAAAAACAAGAGCTAAGAGACAGAAATGATTTGTACAGCTGGCACAGATACCAGGAAGAAAACAGAGAACAGACAGGAGCGCTGTGTTCTGTTAGTTGTCGCCTGGTATGATCTTTGATCTTCTCAAACGGCCTAAAATATCTGTCAGGTTGTATTTTCATTCTGGTAAACAGTGCAAGAAAATTGCTAGCTTTTTAGATCCCAGTGGATGAGAAGAAATTACACAGAGGACTGTGCTCTGTTCAATACAAATATGACAAAATCATCTTGAGACTCTTATTTCTGAAGATTCCATTATTTGATTTCCAAAACTATCATCAGTGCACAATGCGCTGCAACCACCTCCATGTGGTTTGTGTTTTCTACAGTTCTAAAAATCAGAGATGCTACTGTACATTAGAAGGAATATTTTGTTACTGGCAGTGAAACACATCAGCAGAGCGAGAGTGTTCCTTTCAAATATTAGTAATGCTGTAATGATGATCATTAAAGGTAATCAGGGGCTTAATAACTTAAATAACATTTAAATTACTGAGGCAGACAACATTTGGAAAGGCCAGTGGTTATGTTTTTAAAACATCTGAGATTACTTTGATTTTTTGAAATACTAAGGTTACTGTGCAAATGTTTGTCTATGTCTATGTTTTTACTTTCAACAGATGCCAAAAGAAGAGTTTGTAAATGCTTAATTATGTTGATTTTTTAATGATTCAGTTACAGCAAATGTTCTTTTCCATTACACAAAGCTAACTCTAATTTCAAAGCCTTACGTCTACCAGACCATCAATAAAAGTTGTCAATTTAAAATAGTGTTTAGTGGGACCAAATGCGTAATGTTAGAGTTTAAACATCTACAAGCCCTCAGTTTAGCTACTGTACATGTAAACTTTTATCTAGATGTTCTTGTAGCAGTATTATTTGCAACAGTTGGTCAAACTCCATTATCGGTTGGTTAAATGTGGATATGGGCACACATAAGTCCACTTTTGTATAGGTTTTGCTTTTTTTGCAACTGGGAATTCATAAATGGAACTACTGGTACAATGTGACAAATACTTCCAAAGTGTCCAAAAGGAATTGTTTTGAATAAAATAATATTACAAAAAACTGTAAGCAAAGTGTTTTTGAAGACAGACAAAAGAGCTTATTTACATTCCAGCAAAAAGTCATCAGCAAAGACCAATCATTGTAATGGAAATGTATAACCTTTGTCACACTCCCTGGGAGATCACTGATATCTATCATTTCTCTCTTTGTCTCATCATAAAGGCACAATTCTCTGTTGTATCATATAGAGCACTTGAGATCAATAGCAAGCGCCATGTATGAATACATCTCTGTGGTTGTTTGATATTGTCACCAGGGAGCTCCAGAGGCTGCGTAAAAGCATACAAGAAAAAGAAAATAACTATTCTACCAGCATGACTAACACTGTTTCATTCGTTCCGAAGTACTGCACATTCATTTTGGAATAAAGAAAATACCACATGTCGTTTGAAGCCTAACATTTCAAATCAAAGCGATCTCTTCACCTCGAGAAATGCCGTTTTCTAAGTAAGGAAAAATTTGTTTCAGACATTCTACTGTGAACAGTAGTGTGAGGATTTTTTTCAGAGTATAGAGGCTAATGACATCAGACATATGTTTAAATTTACTCTGCCAACATCCGGACCCTGTGCTATTTGTAGTAGATGTTGTCGTCTCAGTTTTATCAGACTGTGACCTCTGATTTGCAGATTGCAGCTGAGGGTCAAAAGTGTGATATCTCTGAGTCTGTTGGGAGGAAAAAAAGGGCAGATTGCTCAACTTACAGTTAGGTGAGCTCTTTTCACAACTGAAGACAGGAAAGTAACTGGCTACAATACAGCTGCTTTTATATTGTTAGTGGCAGCTGTAATCACCATAGCGACAGAGGGGGAGCTACAAATCAAAGCTCTCAATTTAATGCTCAGTCTGCCTTCCGACCCTTTTTCAGTGGTCACCCGTTTTGGGTAGTGACCAAAAAATAACAATAAAATAGGATTGCTGACACATGCAGCCCAGGATGACATTTCTCCACAGGATGGCTGGCCTCACTCTACATGATAAAGTGAGCAGTTCAGCAAACTGAGAAGGCTTCAGTATCGAGCTGCTGTGCCTTTGCACTGACAGGAGCTCTAGCCGAGGCAGTTCTGACTGTCCAGGTCTGACCACAGCGCAGCTCCAGAACACACCAGAGGGATTACTGATGCAGTAGGAAAGAACATCTTCATACGTTGCAACCACAGTGACCCAACCTTCATAAATGACTAGAAAGACAAGAGAGTAAGTGACCGCCAGAAAGATGGAAAAAGAAAACCATAAGATGATAAAATGTCCCACTGATATCTCATGTCACTCTTTAAGCTGCAGTGGGTTAACTTTTCAATTGACAGTTTAATCTATAAATCTAAAAAACATAATAAATACCCATCCAGATCATTGTTTATTCTGTCCAAACAACTATTAAAAACCCAAAGAGAAAGCAATTCCAGTGATTTGATCCCCAGTATATGTCCAGTGATGCAATGACCAGCATTATTTGTTGCTATTAGGGAAAATGCAAGCATCGTTTCATTAGGCTCATCAGTGTGTAATTACATATTTAAACCATAATTTTATAAGGCATATTTTCTGTAAGAAATATGTCTCAAAAGCAACATAACTCTCATGATGTCATCAGCATTACACTGGCTGTCTTGCTCATCACTAGAAAAGTCTTAAAGTGTAAGATTTATGGAATTCCCATTAAAAGTGATTCATTTATCCAGTCCATGGTCTTTTTATTCCTATTCTATTTCTGTTTATTTTATTCTCTGCCCTAGCCTCTTTGTATGTGTTCATCACAATGCCCACATCTTTTCTCATTTTTTTGTATTGACTGAAATCAAAATTTATTAGTATTAATGTTTTTCTTTTCTTTTTCCTGCCTTTTGAGCAGGGAGTAGCTGTACACAATCCATCCGTTTAATTCTCGACTTGAATTTTAAATAAAAAATTGTTTTTTTTTTCGTCTAAATTGTGTGTTTGAGTGCCATCCCAACACTACACAACCTCATCTTGTAGTAACATACTGTCAATTGAGGTAATGCACTCAAGCACACAGTTTAGATGATGATTTGTTTACTGCATGTGTGAACAGAGATGTTAATCAGCTACTTCATGTCTTTAGCTGTTATTCTAAGGTTCTTTTTCACCTCTTTGTGCATTCTGTGTTGTGCCTTTGGAGTGATCTTGGCTGGTTTCCCACTTCTATGGATAGTGGCCAAGGTACCAAATTGTCTCCATTTAAAGACAGTTTGTATAAGTGTGGATTAATGTCTAAACTCTTTGAAATGACTCTGTAACCCTTTCAAGTTATATTCAAATCATCATCAAGGTCTTCTGAGATCTCTTGTTTGTTGCACGGCTCACATCTGCTGCTGCTGCTTGTGAATAGCACACATACACCATTTGGGTGTTTTTAAATCAAGGTACTGTAGCTCTAAACCACACTTCCATTTTCGTTCCATTGATGTGACTCCAGGTTTGCTAACACTGAGTTCAGTTGGCATTTAGTGACATAAAAGCCTAGTGTTTCACTTACTTTTCCCACCATTTGTATGTTTAATGTGTGTTCAAGACATCTCTGACTCTTTGTGTACGTGAATTCATTTGTGAGAGCACTAGCACCATCAGCACATTTCACCACACCAGGTCCCAGTGTGCAAAGTAAAAATCAACTCCTGGTCAGACTGCAACTTTATTTTACAGCTCCAGAACTGACTGATAGTCCCATGGGTTATCATCCAGCCGCAACAGCCCTCAGTGAATACATTCAGAGACAGGTGTGTGGGAGGGAGAGGAAAAGAACAGAGGAAGAAGAAGTGATGGTGACTGTATGGGGCATTAGGGACATGTGACTTCATGTTTTCCTCGTGTGGGTGGAAGGTGAGTGAGGTGCATTAGCTGTGTCTGTTAGCTATTATACTGCTTTCATCAACGCTGCTTTCACTATTTGTGTAGATACAGCATCAATTAGATGTTCATTATTCAGACAACCTCAGCTCTCATATTGGGCTCTACTGAAAGACATCTGTTTAAAACAAAAGCTAATACATGATTCCTAAACCTTTATACTGTTATCGTAGTTCTTTGTCAGACTCTACTGTCAGTTTATTAGTCTATGAGACAGGTGCAGATCAATTTAAAGTACATGATGATCCCTATTCTCTTTTACCTTTGTTTAATCATTAACAACACAGTGTACCACCAGTCTCCTTTGAGCACGCTTACTTAGAGTTGTAACTACAAAGTCTCCAGATGCTCATTATTTCTCCTTCAAGCACGTTTTTTTGCACCCTTCAAGTTATTAGGAAAGTACTTACAGCCCTCTGTTGAATCTCAAAAACCTCTGCAAAATAGTGAAAAAGTGAAGAACAATCTGAACAATGATCCGATAACACACTCTCCCACAGCTCGGAGTGTCCCTATCTCTGCAGCCTCATAAAAACTTAATGCATCCAAGCTCTTAAAACCCAGACAACCAGAGTCCACTTCACCAGCAGAGAGAAGTCCAATTTCACTCCAGAACTTTTCCCAGCAAAAGAAGGCCTCGATTCTCCAAAGCCAGTTGACAGAACACTGAAATCCTATTAAATCTGTGTGTAAAGCTTCTATAAATATTGTGAGGAAGTGTCCCAGTCACACTTGTGCCTGTCTGCAGGAACAATGGATTGTCCACTTCCGTGGAAAAGCCATCATTAGCAGACAGTAGGTACACGACAGCTACTTTTCTAAGCATAGTTAGGACAGCAGCAAAGATATGTCAACTTCATGACACTACAGTACTTTATATATGCATCTTTTACCCTATAAGCACATTGTGAACAAGTGACACATGGAACTACTCTATAAACACACTGACAAAAGACATTTCTTAGCACATAAAAGGTATACAGCTGCTGTACCCTGTACAAAGCCTTTTCAATGTGTCAACGTGCCTTCTGACAAATCTAATAAAATGTAAAACTCTGAGTGAAAACACACTCAGCACAATAATATAAATAATGAAGAAAACTCACCTCTCTCACAGGTGCTATCCCAGAAGCCTGTACCGGTACAGTCACAGATGAAACGGTTCCATCCTTCTTTACACACCCCATTGTTCTTGCAGGGGTTGCTGTCACACAGTTTTCCTGTCAGCTTACTACACGAAGACTTGATGCCAGTCGCATTCTGGGACTGAGCTATCTGCCGAATGTCCTTGCTGCGTCCGTCGATGAACAGATCCCGCACACAGCCCACATAGCCGTAGTTGAGCATAGCGGTCCAGAGCTCAGTAGGGAGCACCAAACCCATCCTGTTATCAGGCAGACCACCCAGATAAAGGTCCCCCTCCAGGTCCAAGATCTCATTCTCCCCACTAGCTGTGAAAGGAGTCCGACGGCTGTTTACTGAGATGATGCCTGGGGGGGAGAAAAATCCAAAATGATTTACTGGCAAAATAGCACATAGCAAAAATGTACATGTCATGTAATCTCCTATAATATAAGTTGTAAAACAGGCAGTGCACTAAGATAATGTTGTGTGTCTTTTTTTTTAATTTATTTAAATTGTCATGTTCTACTAGTTAAACAATCTGCCATGTATTTGCTCACTGCCAGGAAGCAGGACTTGATTCTGCTCGGCTCCTGAAATAACAAGAACTCCACTGATGCTGGAGACTGGCGGCCCTATTTTTGTTCATCAAAGTGAGTACGGAGTTTAAAATGACAACATTTGGTAGATTCTAATTCAGACGCTCTAACAAAGCGGAGGTACGCGCAAAGCAGAAGCACGCTGGCAGCAAAGTTGTACAAGAGGCTGACAAAAATAGCACAACACGGCTGTCTGCGCTAGGATGTGGTCTGAGGTGCAAACCGATATTTGGCAACCAAAACTGCACTGATCACTGACTTTGTAACTCTCTCTTCAGGGGAGTGCTATGTGAGTCACAAAATCAGTCAGGGAAAATAATAAGCTGACATTCAAATGAAATTACCACTTCACTGGTTCAAGGTCAATGTGTATGCACTACTCCATTAGGCAGACCCCCAATCCCACACCATACAATTTTTAAAGGATATGTTTCCTGACATTTTTTTTACATCCATTGAATCCCCAAAAATCATACATATGAGAATGATGCTGATTTGACAAAGTTTATTAATGTAGAATCATATATTTATATTTTCTGGTTCAGCATGGTTCACTTCAATACTATTTTTTGCCAAAAGCAACAACAAAAAACAAATAATAATAATTGCACTACATTAACTCAACACTGGAAGCTTGGGTGTGCTGATTATTATTATTATTAATTTTTATTAATTTTTTTGAACACAGTTTTTAAAAGGGTCCATAATTTAAATCAGTTACCAATTCATATACATACAGTATGTAAGATGGCCTAATTTGGACAAATTGGACCTTGAAACATAACTAGTTAATGAAGGTTAACAGAAAATTAGGGTTCAACTTTAAATCACTCTCTATATTACAACTGCCCTTACTAACGCAAAGAGATAAAAACACAAGCCCAATCTATGTAAATGCATTCTTAGTTGTGTCACATTTTACTTGCAGACAGACAGGGAAGAGCTGTTTGTGGACAAATTTTATTCACTTGCTGCTTATTAACATTTTACTCAAGTCACAAGTGTGATTATGCCTGTTCTTAACCATCCCTCAGTCTGGTATCCATATATCTGTCTCTTTCTTCTTTTTCCCCATGAAAATCCTACTTTCTACTCTGCTATCACACTAGAAGCTGTGCTGGTGATTAATCAAAGCAGCGAGCTCTGACACGCAGCTAAATTGGCTGTTCCAACCTGATATATAACACAGGCTGTAGCGCAGACTAACACACCAGAGTCCTCTGGAGGATCCCACCTAATGCAAAGATTGTGTTGGGTTTGAAGCTCAAGGCAACAGAAGTTTCTAACCCTTTTCTCTAATACAATCTTCTTCTAATACTTCGTGTTTATTTGGCTATGTTTCGAGGTCAGAGGACATACAAATGGAAGGAAGCAAGAGGAAATAGACTCAGTAGTCATCTAGAGAGAGGTATGACTTTATCCTGGCAATATATCATTGCTAAAATTAATATATAGGAAGTTTACGTTGTTTTGTAGTTGTGATGCTGGAAAATGCTGAAATAAGCAGTAACACGATTACATGTTCAATTTATACTGCTGCTGCAGTTACACTGAAGCACCTTGTAAGTAAAATAATAATAGGACCATATATTCATGAGGGTTGATACAAAGCAGAAGTGCATGCAATAGTATGATGGTGAAAATAAGTCAAGTTATTGATCATAATGAGCTAATTGAGACAGTTAATTAATTAATTATTATTATTCATCTATCAGTTGAAAAGGTACTCTATGTAGGTTCTAAGGTAGTGGGTAAAAAGACTGAGTCTACAACCATGTAATCTATGAGGATCTTTAAGGCACAGTAGTGCTTTGAAGTCTTGTACAGTATATGCCAAGCAACGTAACACCAACATGTTATAGCAACTGCAGTTCATCCTAAGTGTACCAATTTTTATGGTACAGACCCAACAGTGGTTGAGACATTTAACTGTAAAGTAATAATGTCTAACCCACCAACTCATGCTGCTAAAAATCAGTGGCTCACCAATGTCTGGACAATTTATCTCCTGGGAACATTTATGTCTTTACTTTCTTTTCAAGGCATTATGACCAATAGTAGTTGAGATATTTCATTCTGAACCAAAGTGGTGGAGCAACAGACCAGCAACTTAGCAGTGGCACTAACATTTCTAAAAATACAATTTGTTTATTAGTAACATCCTCTCACATCTAATATTTTGGTGTTTTGGAGGATTTAATCTGCCATTTTACCTTAGGGTCAATGACTCTTATTCGGAATGAACACTGTTAGTCACTCAAAACGCTGCTGTGAGGAGCAGCAGTATTTCATTTTCAAGACACTTGTTAGCTGAGAAAAATAATGAATACTTCTTTGTAATAATAAAAACAATAGTGAATCTTTACTTCTTATTCCCAAAAGTACAAGTTTCTTATTTGAACGATAAATGATGACAAACAGTCCCTCTGAGCTAATATACAAGCTGAGTGCCTAGAGCAGTTCTCCAGAAAATAATAGTCATTCTTCACTCAGTATTTTAGGATATTGTACAGTAGCATACTCTACCTTTATTTCTTTTGGTGTGATAACTGTGCTCTTTAGCAGTTTGTCATTTACCTTGTCAGCTCTGCCCATAAATTCATATATTTATAGCCGAAGGCAACATATTTTTAATGGAGGCAGGAGTTCAGTTTTGTAACTGAAGGCATTCTTGTGTGTGTTTGTGTGTGAAAGAGAGACTAACATAACTATAACACTTATGTTTCTGATTCTATTATTGGCAAATTGTGTGGCTAAAAAACACAGTGAAAGAAGAAAGATGAATGATTTGTTATTTCAGTTCTATTACAACATGAAAAAAAACATGAGCTCTGATATTTCCTATAACTTATCAATCTTCAGTCTGCCTCTTTCCCTTCCATTCTTACCTGAGCGACCATCCCTCTGGATGTCCACGTGGTGCCAGGCACCGTCATTGACTTTGGCCTGCGTGGCTTTGACTTTGATGGTCCCAGAGCCCATATCCAACAGCAGGTACAGTCCTCCATCAAGCAGCTCCACCGCAAAGAAATCTACCTTGTTGTTTTTCTGGCCTTTCGCGTCCCGTCGGTCTTGGGGCTTACCGTGGGTGAAGAGTATGAGCCCGTTGGGTTCGGAAGTGCGAAAGTCGAAAGAGATGGAGCCCACGCGTTTGGTGTTCCATTTTGGCAAGGCCAGGTAGGAGTCAGGGGTCTCGAAGTTGATGGGGTCAAGGGTGGGAACATTTTCACATTTGAACACCACGTCGCCCTGGAGCTTCATCTTCGGGTCCACTATGCGTGCAAGGCGGGACAGCTCAAGGCGAATGTCGTTGTTCTTGTATACCACCTGAGGAAGAAATACAGAGATTGGAGACTTCTTGTATAAAAGTATTACCCCTCAGGGTAAATCATGTCTTAAAGTTTGTTAATACTTATTTAAGGACAATTTGAGGACAACTGGGTCAGTAAAATATCTTCTAAGGCTGTGTGTGGCCCAATTTGTTTCCCATTTTAACTGCAATTTATCCACAATGAAAAGGAGATTGTACACACACACCCACGACTGTATTTTCTTTTTGAACTGAGGGTTGAGCACTGATGGCTAAATTATTATTAAGTCATTCCCCATATTATTGAGAATATTATTATTGAGAAGAACAATTTTCAAGAATTGTGCATGAAACCCCACGGGAGTATCTGTGACCAAATGAGAATATACTGAATATCATACCTATTTACCCACAATAAATTCACCCCAACACCATAATCCATAACTGGTGAAATCAGCTTCACATTTTAGTCAAATACAACAAAATACCACAGAGAAGGAGAGTAGAATATTGTCAATTTGAATCCACTGAAGCAGAAAATTAATGTTTTGTTTTTTTTTTTTACCCTTTTTCCCCCTTTCTGGGGAGGAAGACAGGCCTTTTCTGGTATATAGGGCAGTGTGTGTGCAGGAAACAGAGAGAGCACAGCTGTCAGCAAACAGATTTTACTGCTGTGGGATTACTGATAATCCTGGAAGATTTGACAGTAAATCAACACAGGTGACCCGAGCAGTAAGGAGGACTGACGAGAGAGGGGGAACAGAAAAATCAAGCGGGAGAGATGGACAAGCAGGTGGGAATAAGGGCAGCAGAATAAAAGCAAACTGCACAAGAAAGAAAATATGTCAGGAGACAAATAAAAAGAAAAGAGCAAAAGATGTCTGAGATTATATTCTGTAAGGCAAGTGTGCTGTGTGCATGATTGTGTATGTACATACAAACACATGGTTGCTGTTGTTAATGCAGTTAACGATCTCACTCAGTCAAGCACTTAATCTACTCACCATGTGCCACACAATACTGTGGAAACTCATTGATGAGTCTGTCTTGATTATGACAGTAGTGAGGAGGTAGAGTCATCCAACAATCTCGATAATGGGGGACAGTGCATAGTGGGATTGTTGACAGAAGTGTTGCATTGTGGGATACTTTCAGTGCACTTTATAGGGTATGAGAATTCTCACTTAACTTTTGGGCACCACTACAAAATGGTGAGTGACTTCACACAGTCCATATTTACCATTTACCACAAAACATGGAGCACGTTATGTGAAGAGGTGTCTCTAATGTTTTGGCCTCTCGATTTACAGCAAAACATTAGAGACACCTCTTCACATAACGTACTCCAGTACAACTCCTCTGCCCACAACGATCTTAATAATGAAGATGTAGTGGAATTAACACATTTCTGTCGGTGTCACCTTGAAAATGTCAACTACGAAATAGTAGAAAAAAATGCCCTAAAGGCTGTGTTAACGTTATGTCAATTAAAATATAAAACATTTAAGAGTCAAAATGCTAAATATGTTCAAATAAAAGTACAATATGCTTACAAGTGAGAAGATAAGAAAGGACAATGTAATGGTATACTTGGTTGAGATAATTAATATAATGGTTGGTGATCAGCTGATTAATTAACTAATAGTTCTGCAAGGACAAGTATAGTAGTAAATGCACTTAGAAAACAAAGAAATGATAGCGCTGTTGAGTGTGATAAGTGTGCTAATATGAGCAGCATGAGAGATACTTTTCTCTTCTTTGTGACTGCAGGTGATTATCATCAAGCTTTGAGAGAAAATTAAACATGATCGTCTAGCCCTTATTGATTATTATCAATGAGTAGCAGTAAGATTTTCTTGACAGTTGAAAGTGTTAACAAACTCTCCTAGATCCTGCAGTGGTATTCTCAGACGTAGTAATCTTACAATCAAGCATCCCCATATCTGTTTTTGGGATTATGATTTTGTCTGTTCTGCTGCAGGCTGATCAATAAGGTAATCGAAATGATGTTATAAAGAGGAACTGACTACAGCAGCTACGTGTAGCTCATCTTATCCGTTATTATGGTTCTGCTTGGCTATGCTATCTGTCAGTCTATCAACAGCCTTACGGGGCCCATTTATAATGCACGCATAGGGAACTGTAACGACTCCATAAAGCTCAGATCCTCCATCTCTGCTCCAGGATGGTGTATTGATCGGACCCTGGAAAGTCTACAAGGAGCAGGGCAAGGGAAGGGCAGGTGGGTGTGAGCGCAGAACGTGCGTGCACCAACACACATGCTCAGACACAATATCCTCTCTAATCTACTTCAGATCAGTGCTCATAGCCTCTTGGACTGACTACAGCTGCTGATTTAGCCCCAGTGTTAATGAAGAAGCAGGGTAATTGCAGTAATGCGCAGTGAAAATACTAACAGCTGTATGTGTACACAGATGCAACTACACAAAGAGAAACATACAGTAAATTCTAGGCTAGATCAATGTAGACAGTATAATTGGATGAGTAACTGAACTGAGAGGCTGCAATATTCAGTAATCATTTATGGAAATCAATATAATATGCAGTATTATATCACAATAAGTGGCACGTAAGAGAGCACTAACATTAGAAAGCTAACCTAAATCACAAAAAAATTGTATTTATATCAAATAAAGTGATTCTTTCAGAATAAGGATGTAGTCGGGTACACCACACTGTGAAAGATGTGAAAGCTGTGACATTTATAAACAAGGTTCTGTGGTGAAAATCAGTGCATGGGCTCCAAAACACCTCTGAAAATCACTGTAAGTAAGCACAGTTTACAGCTGTGTCCACAAATTAATACTACTACTAATAATAAAAATAATAAAATATATGATTTCATGAGCAGCATACAGTATCATTAGAAGATTCAGAGAAATTTCTTTATGCAAGGGACAGGGCCAAAAACCAATACAGAATGGCTTTTATCTTTGTGCCGTCAGGTGCTACTGCAGCAACCCTGCTACCTCCTGTGTGCCTGAGCTAATTATAATGGACAGAGGTGAAGTAGAGTCTATGCTGTGGTCTAACAAGTCAAATCTGAAATTCTTTTTGGGAACCATGGATGCCACGTTCTCAAGGCTACAGAGGAGGGGCACTGTCCTGCTTGTTATCAGTAAGTCTGTGAAGGCTTGTTAATTTTATGAAGCGTTGTTATGCATTCCAGGAATCAAGAGTCTGACTATTGCACTTGCAACTCTCAGAACTAGAGATTCAGTATGTTTATTCTGAAACCATCAGTTAATTCCTCATTTTAATTCTTCTTTTCATACATGCACTAGTACAGTTCATGTCTTGTCTTACTTTCATTATATCACAACATGCCTCTACCGTATGACCACTCTATGATCTTAACTGGCTCTTGCACTAGAAATCCTTTTAAACTCAGCTGTACGGATGCTCAAATACTAAATCTTATTAGTATATTTGAGCCAATGTGAGGGTTTTCAACTTCTAATTCCAAAGATTGATGATGGAATTGTTTGTAATGTCCCATTGGTCCTTGTTTGATTCAAGATTCAAAAAACTTCATTAATCCTAGAGGTATTGTTTAAGAGCCACGGGGCCTTAGCAAGCATGGGTGTGGGGTGTGAAGGTGTGAAGGTTAAAGGTAAACACGTTCTATTAAAGTCTGGGGTTTATACCCATCCGTCACTGTTCTGCTCTCTAAGGGGAAATTAAATAAAAAGTAAAGTAATTAAAAGGACAGAGTGACATTTGCATTTTTATTGAAGGAGAAAACAAGCACTGCCTAAACACTGTGATGACTAACACAAAACTGACGATAAGCAGTGTTCCTCCCAAATGCCAAATATTGGTCTTTTGCCCTGTCTCGGCTTCTTCTCACATTTTCATCATTCTCTTAATCTCCATCCGTGT
>OMLM01005706.1:1293-17615 GCA_900302695.1 Helostoma temminkii | reverse complement strand
AATGTTTTTCTGTTTCTGTCTCCTACAAGCTGACATTCACCTGCACCTGTCTTCTCTTATGTTCTGTCACTCATCTGCACTTTTTAAAGCTTCTGCCCTCACATATCTGCCTCCCTGCTTGTTACTCATCATATCCTATCCATCTTCCACCTCCTGCATGCAGCTCCTGTTCTTGCAGAAGAGATGACAGCACATGCCCCTGCCACCCCCGCGGTTCTGACACAAGTTGCCACTACATGGCTTCAGTGCTGCCACGGGTGCCCTGTGACAACAAAGGGAGGGGTTGCATGGCATGAGAAAGAAAGAGGAGGGGTTGCGGAAGGTTTTGACTGCAAGGCACTGGCCAGAGACTGAGCTGTGTGACTGCCCACTGTCTACTTGGTCACGCGACACACTGCGGCCCACATGGCAAAACACGAGTGTGGGTGGGACGCGTGCGTGTGTGTGGATGACATCTCAAGGCCTTGGGGGGAAATGAGTACAGAGGAGACCAAATGAGAGAGAAAGGCTGTGAAAGTAGCACACAGCATCTCTTTTGTTGTCAGACAGAAAAGAAAGAGCAGTATTTTCACTGTGTAGCAATACATGCCTCCTTCAGCTTATTCATCAGCTCTAGGTGATGCACTATTTTTATCTCATGGTGAACAGAGACCAATGTGCACCAGCATTCCAGATTCAATAGCATCTGAAGCTCTCTAGTCAGACATCACTCACACACAGTCAGACATAAATACTGATGCACTCTGATCCAAGCAACAGGCCAAACTCAACTGAATCATTCCTTCATTATCTGGGGATATTGAATCCAAAGAAAGAGGTGGATGGGCCAGGAAGGAATAAATATGGTGGAGGAGAGCAACAGAGAGGCAGAGAGACACAGGGCGTAGGTGAGAGCATTTGTGCAAACACATAAATGCAGGCAATAAAAATCCACAACTTGGGCCTAATTGAACAATCAAAGAGATGTTGTGAATGAATGGGGATCGCAGAGCAGTCATGAGACCTTTTTCCGTGGTCCTAGGTAGCAGCTGGCATCAAGCCTGCTTAATGGAGTAACATACTGTATAATGAACAAAGGAGGATCACAGGATACTACTTCTTCCCACCAACATAGTGAATCACCTAGTCATGCTTTTGAAAATAATATTTAAGACACATGGAAAATAAATCTACCTCACCATCACAGCCCATGATAAAATATTTACTGCACTAATTAATATTTAATATGAACAATGAATCCAATGATTTAAGTCATAAGCAATTAACTAATGGAAAAGAGAACTGCTAACACATCACACAAAGAAAAGAGCACGAGAGTACGATGCTGAGGTGCCAACTATGGCGTTTTTTCTATTTTAACATTACTTTTGCTCCACATTCAGAGGGAAATGTGCTTTTTAACTTACTTTGATCATTTATTATAGATTACCCACATTTACCAGCTCAATATTACTTTGGCATAAATTTCTAGTAAAAAAAAACAAACAAAAAAAAACAACAAAAAAAAAAAAACAAGAAAACATTAATGGAATGCTGGATTATTTTTCTAAGGAATTTTTAAGAAAAAATGTTTTTTTTCTCTTGTGGTTCTCTTCTTGAATTTTAAATACATTAAACTGAAGAGGGCCTGAACCTTTTTAGATTTCTACAGAAACATTGTTTCATGATTAAATGTGGACTTTTTCAAGTTCAAAAGTGTTTAAAGTACTTTGTTTTTAATCAATAACAGATTGATGAACTGAGGAATTTATTTTGATTGTGATTGTTTCCTAATGCTTGTACTTCTTGACATACTTTTATAGTATGTCAATGATATTTCCAGGTTCCCAACAGAGTAATCAAGCTTTAAGCATTTTGTCAGCTTTATCGAAGTATAATTAACTAAGTATAATAATAAACATCATAACCTTGTTTACTCACATATGTACTAATCAATATACAAAAAATACAAAATAACCTTATAAATCAACATATGAACCACGTAAAGGCCAATGCATCCCATGGGTTAACAAAGACTTTATAATGTTTGATGCAAAGTGTAGACGCCATGATCAAAAAACAAATTTGTGACCTTCAGGGCTTAAGCTGTGATGTTTTTAAAGTTGTATCATATTTAAAATATGCAAATATAAAATTATGTGTGAAGTGAATTATTAGCACTGCACAAACTGCACACATAGATTAGATTTAGATAAACGTTTATTAAAAAAATGTGAATAACTGGTTTTAGACTAGTTTCAAATTTTTCCAATAAGTACTGATGCATCTGTTTTTTTATTTAAGCCAAGGACAGTAAGGAATGATGCAGCAACCCAACCAGGACAGGCAATTCTACAGGCTAGTTTAGTGATTTTCTAACATACCATCTTTGTCATTATAAAAAATAATGGATAACCTGGCTGAGTGAACAAAAGCTGTGTTTAAGATTTATTCTCACTAAAACCACATTGTGTGTGTCATTTTTGCTGACACTGGAGCATGAGAGAGGAGGCTCAGGTGAGGATTTGTTGAGCTATTGCCCTTAGCAGAAGTGCATCAGTACCTCATAGTGCAGTATACAAAGCAGTAGCCATATTAACTGTCTAAACAGCTTTCTTCACCCTGCTATTTGGCATGGATTAAAACACAGTGGGAGTGTCAAAAACAAACAAGTAAGCTACATACAGTATTTGTATTTTTTTCCCAGTACAATGTATTCAGTTCTGTATTCACTAAAAAATGTATACTGAGCTACATATGGTATACTACACACAAAGATGCAACTACTTACTTCAGGAAGGAAAATCTTCAGCAATAGAAATATCTAACAACCAGGGTAGACCAAAGGGCAGGTATGAACCTCTCATTACTTGGCACATGTGTTGTAGAACATGCTGCATAAAGCTGTATACTGTACAAAAGACATGCCTGATTGAAGTACTGGTCCAACTGCTCATTTATGATTCATGCTTTGTGCTGCACTCGCTACCATACCTGTCGAGCACTGGAAATCAGCAAATCACAGGGTTTATGCTGTAGTTATTTTGATCATTCCCTCACACTACATGGACCTTAATGTGTTTGAATTTCAAATATAGTGAGCCGGTCTTATACTTGTTTTAAAAACCACCCTCCTTTCTGTTGTGCAGCACATTTTATACTAAATTGTTCACAGGGAACCACACGCTGAAAGCTTTTTTCCTAAAACAAAGCACAGGCTAGAAGTGAATAACAATCACCTCCGATCACGAGATATTTTCATCATATATTTATGAAGCCTTGGGCAAAGGAACAGGCATGGCTAGGTCAGTTTAAAAAATGAATGTAAAATATATACTGTATGTGTGAGCATGGTGTGTGTGTGTGAGAGAGAGAGAGAGAGAGACAGAGCATGTCACAGCAGCTTGAGGATGGATGAAGGATGTGCTAGTAATGCATAAGTCGAAACGTACAACGAGAGACAAGGTGACTTTCTCTATATACTTTGTTACTTAATTATATACAACAATTAAGTGAACCTAACACTGTTTACAATGCCAAGGCATTGAGAGCTTAATGTGACATCAGTTCATTAATAGAATAAGTTCTGTCAGCTGCTATCTCAACCTACTACATTTTTATTCAGATCAAAACCAGGCCTATGCAAGCACTGTTTATAAGTTTGAAATAAAAATAAAGGATATGATAGCTGAACTCTAAGTGATGGGGGACAAAACCTGTGAAACCATCTGAAGTTAGCCTGAGGTTTCAGCAATCTGAGCTAGAAAGCGTTTCTTTGATTTATATGCAATTCAAGCTAAAAACAAAACAAAATATTTACACGAAGTATTTCAAATTACCATTGTACTAAGAGAAGCTGCAAGGAGCAGTAACACAGCATTAGTTCACAACTGTATTTCAGATACAGACCTAAATTAAAACCTTACATCTTACTGCTATAACTGCTGTCATTACATATTACACATCACTGCAGATGGTAACTGATATTCAGGTAGCTGGCCTGGTATGAGATAACTTAAACAGAGAAACTACTTTGCAATATTACCAAACATTATTATATCTCTGATAAAACTAAACTATTACATCAATAATCAACAACGATACATTTTTAATCAACAATATGTACCACAGAAAGACAATTCAGATAAAAAAGGTCAATAGAACTACATGCAAGATCAGCCCATATGAAAACAGCAAGACAAAATCACACATGACAATAAATAGTATTGCTCCAAATTACAGCTGAACTACTACTACTACTACTTTACACCAGTTAAGGCATCTAAAGCATGTTATTTCTGCTAAATTGCAGATATCAGTGGTGACTTTTTACAGCTCTAAAGTGTCACCAGTCCTCCCTTTATTTTCATTACTTGCTCCAGACTAAGTAATCGTGAGCTAAATGTAAATAATAGGGCTTTTAATATATTTTTTGGCTGAGCTCATAAGCTCGGAGAGCCAACAAATACATTATAAATGTCTGGAAACAATGCTTTTTTGTATTTCACCACAGGAAAATATTTCTTTCAGATTGCTGCCCATTGGGAGGCGTTTTAGCAGCACACTCAAGCTGATGCTGCAAATTACATGTGACAGAAGCAATTTTGGGATATTTCCTCACGCACAAACTGCTGTAAGTGTTATGAATTAGATTAAGCAAGGGAATATTGAAAGTCAGATACTTCCTCTGCCAACTCAGCAGGTTTAATTGATAATGCAATTTTATTTTCTTCCCCATTCAACTGCCTTCAAGTGAACGTATGCTGATTATTATTTTTTGTCCATATATAAAATAGCTGCTCTGGCTGAGTGAATAGCAGGAGCAGTTGCATGATAAAACCGTCATCAAACATTGAGCAATTTAATGTAAATGCACATATAATATTGTGAAAGAACAACCCACAGAATATAGTACTTGCACTAGTACTAGTCATGCTCCTGCTTTCTATCTGTATTCATCTGATTCCCTCCTACCTCTTTGAGGCAGCCCATGAAATTGTTGCTAACTGGAGATCCAGGCAGGTCTGCAGTGCTGGGGCTCCCACCCACGTAGAAAAAATCATCAGAGCCCAGCATGGTGTAGTCTTCCTGGGTGTAGCCAGTAGTGGTGAGGATCCCATCCACGGAAATAGTCACCTGTTGAAGGGTAACACATAGCCAAAGCCGAGCCATTACACTCTGGCATTCAATCACGCGCTGTGTATAAAACACACCTCCTTCCTTGGTCTGCATTTGAAATGAGCTATTTGAACTGTTCTTTAGTTTCCGCTCTGTAGATTTGTTTCTCATTTAACCATTTGTTACAGAATCATTTGGTGCCTTGTAGCGATTGTTTTGGACCAGACAGCGTTTAGATTTTGTTAATGGTATTTTTGCCATAGGATTCACAGGACAGGTAAAGAAAATATGGCAGAGGCATATTTTCTTTATCTTTGATGGGGGTAAGAGAATGGATCCTAGGTTTGGTTTTGAAACTTCAGGTTGGGGGAGGGTTAGTACAATGTTCAAACCAAGGACAAATTGATTGCACTTGTCTTAGGTTTCGGGATTTTTTGGTTAACTGCAGACACACACATATACAGTACACACGTGAACACACACACACACACACACACACACACACAAACTCACACGCCTACATTCTTGCACACTTTTGTTCTCGCACCAACAGTATCACATTCTTGTCTCCTCTTGCAGACATCTACATCTATATAATCCACACACATGCAAAACGAAGGGAGGCTTTTCACACCACATCAATGTGCAAACCAAGGTCATTACTGTTAGAAGGCAAATTAAACACACTTAATTGGAAATGTAAGGGAGTAAGTGGATCAATGGTGCCATACAAAGCTGGAGCAGGCCACACAGGGTGCAGTGGCTCATGCACAATCAAGACCAGAGCCCATATTCAAATACACTCTCAGAGTAGCTGATACTGATCTCTGATCAGGTTTAGCTCAGGTGTCATGGTTATATTTTCGATGTCACTGGACCAGACCAATAATCCCAGATCAGTATGCTTATTCTTAGAAATGTTATGTATATGGGCCCAGGGGTAAAGGTGATCAAGGTTAGCCGAAACACACAAACACCACTTTCACCAGCATGCTACAAAAACACACACAGGGAGGGCAGAGTGAGTGATATAGTGATAGGTGGAAGGTGAGTGAGTGGATTAGAGTGTTAGTGGTTATTTTGAATGGCAAGGTTGATGTCATATGACTTGGGAGGTGAGGGGTCAATGAAGTGTGGGCATGCCATGCGCCATAGTGAGTTGGAAACAACTGTCAGAGCTCCCGCAATGAAGGTTAAGGGTTGTCATTTTTAGTAGTTTCTCTTTTAGGGCTCGGTGTCGAGGTCACCATCTTTGGGATTGTGGTAAGCTTCTGTCAGTTCTGGACGACAGTCCTCACAAAAAATGGGGACTTTTTGTGTGAAAAAATAAAAGAAAAAGTAAGTTGCCCTGACAAAGGCAAAGAAGTAATTTTTTTTTTATACTTGTTAGAAATCTGCAATAATGTGGAAGAAACAAAGAGAAAAAAGTAAAAGCCAAAGTGATAAAGAAAAAACAGGATGGGGGACTGTGGGGTAAAGAAAGAGGTTGTTGGCAGGTCAGGGAGGAAATTGAGAAGAAGCGAAGAAAGAATTGCCTGGTAATACAAACCCATCTCCTCATTTTTTGATAAGAGTGTCTAGGATGGAACTCAAAGAGAACGAATAAAAAAGAGAGGGGGAGGGGACACACGGCAAACCCAAAAAAAAGACAATAAGAATGATATCTACCAGACAATGTAGTTTGTTTACCATAGCGTGTCCAATGCCTGATTGCTTTCCAGAAAAAGGGGAAGAAAGGAAATCAAAAGAATAGTGAACAAAAAAGGTTGTTAATAAGGATGGACAGAAAACAAAAACCAAAAGCAACGATGAAGAATTAGGATGTTAGTTAGTACATTAGTTGGTCAGATATTGGTTAGTAGTAAAAAATGACTTTTATCATGGATGAGTTAGTGTTGCGGTGAATAAACACTACATGGTTTGTCAGAGATTCACAGCTGTAACAAAGTGTCGTCTTGCCATCCTAGCCAAATTTTCTACATCAGAGTCCTGCAAGAAAAAACACAAAGATGAGTACTGTAAGCTGTGGGACGTTCAGATAAAAATTTGTGTAGGATGGCTGAAATCCCAACAAAACTTGTAGTGTTTTTTTCACCCACATTCTAACAAAGTGCGCCTTTCAAAGAGGAAAGAAAATGATAGTGAAAGAAAGACAGACCTGTTGAAAGAAAGCAGGCAAGCAGCCTTTTCTCATAGCTTCTAACCCACTAAACTGTGTGTTATCCAGTTGGGATTTCTGCTACAACTATTTACTAACCTGTGGGGCAAATGCTCAGTGGCAAGTAGGGTCAGGGACTCAGCTGCTTGTTGTGCTGCTCTGAGAGCAACACTAAGTGCTATCTCACCTTGCAGACAAACTTAAGGTCAACCAAGGCAACTCCACCTTTTGCAACCAGCACTGGCTCCAAAGCGACATTGGATATCACTATTTTATTAGTCTCTCTCTACATCTTCTTGACAAACAGATTCATTCTAGCTCCTCCCACAAAAGTAATATTAGCTATGTTTAAATGACATATCAGAAAATGTTAAACAGTATCTGTTAGGTAACAAATTCTGCTTATTCACCACAGATGCACATATTTGATTGAAATGTATCTCTGTCTTATAAAAGCATCAGAATCATCTGGGCTATAAATACTGCATTAATGGGCAGCTCAAAGGCAAACACTCTCAGCCTGGTTTAAAGTCTGTATTCTACACAAGCATTAAAGTATTTTCTGGAATCAAGGAGATAGTGACAGCGTCTGATTTAAGTGTCAGCTTAAGGGCGTAAGCGAAGCAAAACAGAATTATCAGATATTAATTTAAGGACACAGCTAACAGGAGAGAAGAAAATACCTGGCATTGTTTTATCCAGACTAAGCTATCACATGCAAAAGAACTGCCTTTTACCTAGAACAAAAATTAAACAATGACATTGAATGAAAAAAGTATTCCACTAAAGTATAAAGACAACTGAAAATTTATGGCATCTATTTCAATAATGTTTTTGAACTGTGGCAATGGAATGACAACCAATCAAAACAAGGTGACATTCTTAACAACAGCTCTCTCTCAAAAGCTCCTAGAAGCAGCTAATCTAAGGCAAAAAAAAAAAAAATCCACCTGTCTCCACACTCTGTCCATCACTGCTACCCCCGATTACCTGTCTCAGGTTGCGTGTCACTTTGATGTCATGCCAGGCGTTGTCATTGAATTTTCCATTGACTGGCTCCACGATGGCCTCAAAGGCCCCGGAACCCAGATTGATGACTAGTGATACGGCCCCATCTTTTAGCGCCAGGTTGACATAGTCTGCAGATTTCCCCGTGTGGAGGAGGAGGCCATTGCGTTGCCAAGTCTTGAAGGACAACGTGATCTCATCGCTGCTGCTCTGGATGGGGTTCTGCGACAGGTCATAACAGAAGTACTCTGATCCACGGAAGGTGGCCACGTTCTCCTCCCGTGCTGAAATGACACAAGAAAAGAACGGAAATGTTAATGTACAGTATGTGGAAGTATTATAGGTCAGAGAGCAATAAGCATTAATTCATAGAATGTTTAAAACATGAAACAAATCAGCAGCCATCAACTGGTCCCTTCACCAGTCACAAGGCATCTTCAGCAAAGATGAGAGCTACTGTACGCTGCAGAGTAGGTTACACCAAGCAAACACACACCATAATTACAGCTATGATAATCCCATCATTCAGTTGAGATCATAAAATCCTATCTGTATGACCGTGGGTTTAGGTTTCGCACACAGCCCCTAGACAGACAGACTACTTATGATGGAACACTATTCCCTGCTAATGGTGCACATAAATCAAACGTAGCATGATTTTACAGTTTTATATCACTTTGCTGCTGTGAAGTGACTTCCTGAGCCCATTTTTTAGATCGACACACAGAGTAAGGTGAGACAGCTTGAGACTGAAAGTGGGAGGGGGGCTCAGGGGTGGATGGAAAAAGTGTGAGAGCAAAAATAAAATTGCTGGGCTGAGGAAAAGTGAAGACTCTAGACAGACGACAGAAGTAGCGGGTCAGAGGAGTAGTGTTACCTTATGATCTGTGATAAAATAATTGACACTTTCTTCTGCTGCCTCTTAAAAGGTGTCACACTCTGGTCAGCTTGGTTCTGAATGACTCTATCTGTCAATTATGTGTTACAATGGATAAGGCACCACTGACTCGAGGATTCAACTAAAACATACCTCCTCCAAAAACATAGTGTTCGTGCAGCACCTTTCAGAAAATTGCAGCACTCACAAAAAGTCCTGCCAAAACACCAAACAAGAAACTGTTCTCATTCTTGGCAAAAGTAACTATGTCATTACTTGCCAACAATACCATTTTCAATGTGTCGTTTCATTTCCTCTGTGTCCTTCATTTTTCTTTGTGTACTCACAGACAAGTCGTGAGGGCCACGAGTAAAAGGAGGAAAAAGCACAAGCGGGAAGACGAGCACGATGAGAAAGTGAGGGAAGCAGAGCGCAAGGGCTGCAGGCTGTAAAGCTTCAGTTTGTTGTTTCAGATCAAGCTATATGTAAACATGAGGGAGCAGTATTGTCGAGCTGGTAGAAAGATGGAAGGAGAAAAATGACAATATCGAGAGAGAAGCAAAACGAAAGTGGAGTGGGGCTGTGGGATGATGGGGTGCTGATTTTGGGCATAGAAACATTTATCCCCTTGGCATCAAACAGTCGTCTGTGTGCAACACGGTGACAAGAGGAAGCAGTATGGGTGGCAACAAAGGCCCTGTGAAGGCCCTTATCCATGCGCTATAGGAATAAATAGAAAACCTTTAATACAACTGAGACAGTGAACACTGAGAGGCTGCAGAATATACACTGCTGAATCAAAACTCCTCTCCATCTCTATTTATCTCATATACCTATTCTAAGAAATTACACATTTATAACATGGAGGAGTACATAGACTGTATTTCCACATAAATGTGTTGTCTAAGACAATCAAAAGCTAAATTATAGTGTAATTAGTGAAAAACTAACTTTAATCTTTTATCAGTCTACTTCTAAAGACAAATAATCTTTCGGATGATTAATAAAATTTAAATTTATATACCTACAGTCATATACTGTCATCAGTGTTTATAATAAAATGGGTCTGGCTTTAATGTATATCATATGGACCATTGTGGTTTTTAAGCCAAAGAAAGTCCCCAAAACAGGTGGTACTTTAAGCATGTTCTGTAGAAATAGTGGATGTACACTGACACTGGTGGGCCTTGAGTCACATCCTGCCACGAGGCCTCTTGCATGCTGTAGGTCTGATGGCAAACACAGGCACTAGTGTTTTTCTTTGTTTGTTTTCTAGCTTTCTCAGGATGGGGCGCCTTCAGATCCATCCCAGACACCCGATCATGTCTGCTCTCGCCTGTGCCAAGGTACGTAGAAAGGTTATTGCCATGGCAACTCTTGTCATCTACCCAGTATACTCTAATTAGATTTCTATCTAAGGTTTCAAATTGCAAGAAAGGTTCATAGAATGCAACGAGATTCCTGGTGACAATATTATTAAAGGTTCAACTATCATAAGCCATCAGCTGTGGCTTACTAGTTCTGGCAGCAGTAGACATACTGACTAGTAATGACTAGAATAACAAAAGGGCTGGGTAATGGAATAATTTTTTGCCAGCACGCAAGTGTCGGTCAGTCCATCACAGTCAGGATTGAAAAAGGTCTATTGAGTCACTTGCCATGATAATGTATAGAGACAGTCACAGTCCCCAGAGGGCGGACTGTACTGAACTTTGTCATTTATTTACAAAAAGGCATTTAATTGCAGAAGCTTTTCAAAAACATTTGCTTTTCTTGTTTTCTTCTTGGATAATAGGCAGGTTGCTATTTAGCTCTTTTATATAACTATATTTATGTGTCTAATTATTATTAGATGTTACATTTTGTCATTAAATACTAACTAAAAGGTTACCAGTCTGTGTTTGTCCCTGTATGTGTTTTAATTAAAATGGTGTAATTACAGAAGTTTCTGTGAAGCTGTAAAAACTATCAATATTATTAATGTTGCTATGAATAATAGAAAGAGTAAATTGATATAATGTAATATTTGTGCACCTCAGCAATATTAAAGCCGTGGTAAGTGTATACGGATCCATAAAAACCAGGGGAAATGTATTGCCTGTTGAGACATGTTCTGCACAGATCTGTGGCTTTTCATATTGATCATATAACGGGGTCATTTTCCCTTATTTTCGCCATAGTCATCAATATTTCATTTGTGTGCTGCCTGGCCCGTGCACTGGGGGCTCAGGTTCGATTTCAAAATCCACTGGAAGCAATTAGCTCCTTCATTACCATCTCCCGTTCTCTTCCGCTCCCCCTCACCACACAGGCACACACACCCATGCTGCCTGAACTCACTCTCTACTCTGACCCCTTTGGGCATTCGAGCACAGAGCACCATCACCTTACAAAGCTACGGTCCACAACCTTCAACCTCTTTATCACCTGAGGATTTCAAGCTGTCCTAATCACTGAGAGAGGTAAAATACTTGCACTAGCATGTAAAGGGCTGTATCATTTATACTATGATGAGCTTAATGACTAGGATTAGAGACAGGAGACTTTGTGATTATTGTGGTAAATTACTGACTTTAGCAGGATGTGCTGTCAAACCCTAACAGCACACGTATGTTAGCTTGGCAGCTTGCAATAGTGCTAGTCCCTACAATACAGCTCTCTAGTGAAATAAACCTAATATGTGCCGACATCTAAACATATCAAATTCATGTTTGCACTACATTTACAGATAGACAAGCCTGACGTTCTAGACCTAAACATAGAATGCTAAGATGTGCTTTTAGCTCTTGTTGTTTGTGTGACACCCTAGAGAACCGAAGACATTCAAGGTTACAGTGTCATCTCACTTAGTGCATTTATTCATGCTTCTTCACCCTCTCTCTCTCACTCAATGTCTTCACCATTCTCCTTTATTCTCTTGTCCTAAAGTAAGACAGTAGCATAATTTGTTAATAACTATTAAAGCAGCTTGGATAGCCTGACGCAGTCAATGTGCTTCAGTGCTTCCCAATACGAGGGTAGTGCTAACCATGTAACCATGCAGCTTAAAGCTCAATGGTGAGCCATCACATGTCAAATGAATTTGGAGCAGCATGGGTGATTTCTCTACAAAGGCAGGCGGCACTGTCAGACAGGCTTATGTTGGAGGGAGACTTGCTAGAGTATACTGCATAGTAATAATTAACCAACTAAATACTACCAAAGCACTGCATGCAATAGTTAAATTCAGTCCAGGATACAAAAGTAATGACATTAGGGGAGAAAGTTGTGTATTTAAGGTTTCTGAGGCATTTATTTATTTTCCAGTCAAACTAAAAACTGTCTACTGTATATACAAACTGAGCTGACTGTGTCCTCCTCATGACAGCTTTCAAGATGTCGCACGACATATCTAAGAGGCTCAAGTGAATAGTCACCTCAGACACTTCTCTCATCTCATGCTTTGCGTAACCTTGTGAAGCCACGACGACCCACCTGTCTAAAACTGGCTTTGATGTCTGCACGCACAAACGGAGGAGGGAACAGTGGCAAAGAGAGAGAAAAGAAGATAAGCATAAATAGAAGTGATGCAGAGAGAAGCAAAAGAGTCTGGAACAATAGAAAGTGAAAGATGGAAGTAGAAAAAAAGAGAGTTTAGAAGACAGAAAGGGGGAGACATCCAGAGCAAAAGCAATGGCAGATGGTGGGAAAGAGAGACACAGACACTTCCAATGGCTCTGTCACAAAGTGACACTGTCCGTTAAGACTAGTAGTGAGGAGATGTCCTGGTAGCTTGTGATTCCAGTATTGATCAACCTTATTACTGCACCTGATTACACACCCACCAAATCACACTCTCTTCCTCTTCCCCAAAGCACATATAGAACTTTTCCAATTATCTTGAAGTGTCTTCAACTGTGTTTTCAAAGATTCTTGTCCTGCTGAAAACATACTGCAATAAGTCTTTCATTAATTAAAATACTGGTTCATTTTATTGCAAAATTTACAGTGGACATAAATAAAGTAAACCTTCTCAACTTCAAAACACTCAAAAAGTTTAAACAGCTGCAGGGAGAAATGTAAAAGGCTTAGAAGATTCTAGTATCTCGACTGGGACGATGTATGACTCATTATACAGTAGGACACAGATATGTTCTGTACAAAGGGGAAATGGTGGTCAGTGTATAAGCTAAACCCAGTGGACTTATAGGAAAGAATCATGAGAGTAAATTTACAAGAGAGTTTTATATAATAATAAGTAAGCAGTTATGATGATGATATCATATTGCATCTATACAACAGTTCTACAAATGCATGAGTGGACAGAAATAAGTGACAACAGATTATGATTGCTTTGTTCATTTAATTAGTTATTTGGCTCCACAAACACAAGTACATCTGAAGCTGTACCGCACTTGACTGTTGCAAATTCTCCTATACTAGCTCAACTACACGTTACAACAAGCAATGATCTGCTACTTTGATTCATGCACATGTATCTGTATGTTTTCATTTATGGTGCAACCAGAGAAAATAAAGTGTTGAGAGTCTATTTGGTGGCATGTGATGAGTTAACAGCTTCAGCATAGTTTGTTGCAATTTAGCATTAAGCTAGCGACTGACAGCGTAATACATACAGTTAAAGTTCCTGTGCTGTTATACTCTCTTTAAGCAAAAAACGGAATGCCTCTTGTCCAATCAAATTGCTTTGTCAGAACTAATTGTTGTGGAACTTGGAATATTTTTAATATTTTAGATTTTTCAAAGTAGCCAACTTTGATGCTACTTTGATGACAGCGTTGCATAATCAGCATTTTCTCAAACAGCCCTAATGCGGTAGTCACCTGGAAGTAGTTCTCAGAGGGGTTGAGTACTTGGTGACTGCTTTTCTTTCACTCTCTGGTTCAACTCATCTCAAACTCTCTCTCTCAATTGGCTTTAGACCACCTGACTGTTGTGATGCAGCACTCCATCACTCTCCTTTTTGGACAAATAGCCCTTATATAACCTAGAGGTGTGTTTGGGGTCATTGGCTTCTTGATCCTACTAAGTTAAAAGCAGATGGGATGGAATGTCAATGCAAAATGCCATGTTATTCTGATATTTTGGGTTGTTAAACACTTCTTGTTTACTACATAACTGCCTACATGATGTTTCACAATTTGGTTTGTATTATTGTACAATGTTGAAAATAATAAAAATAAAGAAACAGTAAAGGAGAATAAAGGTGGTCCAAACTTTTGATTGGTGTCTTTTAAACAACACAAGTAAAACCTCACACTTTTCCTCCTCACATGTATTACTTACCTAGCTGCTTTAACAGTATTTCAACATTTTGTGTGCAGGGTGAAAATGTGCATAAAACTGTTGGATAGAAACTCATGTTTCAAGTTTGTTTGGTTCTAGGGATGGTGTTGTCAATTATTTAAACTTTTTAATCGCAAATGCAAATACTGTGCAAATATAAAAGTTGATAATAAAAATAAATCCACAGCTATAAGTGTTAATGCTGAACTCTGATTAAATGGGGGTGAGATACACAACTATATATAAATGTTAATGTTGTTTCATGTCCATTGAAATGAAGTAACTTCACTTAAACAATTCACTTTGCAACTATAAGCCAATTAAAAAAAAGTAATCTCAGGTGTCTGACTGTTGGTAGTCTGTGTTTGATATTGTTTGAGATATTAGCCTTAGACAAATATTGTAGAGCTGCCGCTCCTTTAAGAGCCATGTACACTGGAAAGAATCTTAAAACATTTTCCTCTGTTTTGGCAATTCAATGTAAATAACTGTGCTATGATCTGAACACAGCTGGATATAGCTGGATAATATGGACATAGCTCAAGGCTCCCTTTTGGCTACTGGCTGCAGCAAGCTAGTCACCGTCACCTTCATTTCTGTATGTTTGTTTGTGTGCATATGTCATTGAAATTCCTTATTGGCTGCTCATGGTGGACCCTCCATGGAGTGAGTGATGAGGTTTGGAGTGACAGCGGGGGGAATAGTGTGAATAGCGGGAATGAAGAATGGAGGGATGGAGGGTGTCTTAGGAATGGTGGCAGGCGCCTGAGGTCCAATCCCATCAAATGAGGCAATAGTGTGGAGCGAATACTGGACCGAGAAGGTGGGCTTGAAGATGAGTTTGCAAAGGAGAGATAGATAGGTAGAGACGCGGTGGCTGCACTCACATTACTAATCAGGCACAATTAAGAGAAAACTGATGTTTGGAAACACAGGAGAGGGAGGGACTAAAGTAGGAGTTGTCTTTTACTGATTCTCTCAATGGTTTGGATGCAAGGAAAAATTTGAGAAGCATAATACTTAGAGACCTTAAACTTTATAGTATGTAATCCATCATTGTGTACATTTCAGGGCAGACTTGTGTCCACAAAAGCCCTTTTATTTGCTCCCTTAATCTGCATGAAATTAGTATTTACTGTATGGAGACAGCTAATTATATAATCAGTGACTGGGACTAGAGTCTAAATGTATCCTGTGGGTAAAGCACAGCTCAAAAGGTTGTGTAATAGAATTTGTCAAAGAAAATAATCCAAAATATATGATGGTGAAAAGGAAATAACAAGGACACTCTAAAACACATACAAAGGATGCAGTCCAAAGATTCTTAAGATTTCAAGTGATTCAGATCTGTCAGATGCTGATTCAGTGCTTGCTTTGAAATGTAAGGTGACATACTCTCAAGGCTTTACTAAAAGGCTAGTACACAATAAAGAATAAAGTTAAATTAATAATACTAACTATGAAGAGTAAATGCTGTAATCAAAGTAAAATATATACAGATAAACAATAAAAAGCCACATTGAGACCTAATTTTGATCATGCTTAAAATAATACAAATACTAAATATTACTAGATATCTTTCAACTAATAAAATTAGGATAGAGTAGAAGAATTGTTAAAGTAATGTAGAATGGATCCTTACATGTAAGAAAGTGAAAAATTTTAAAGCGTTTCTTTTACTTGCAGATAGAATACTATAAATACGTACAGAATATTATACATCTTGTATAATAGAGACACACCTTAATTTCTAAAAAAATATCCATAATTATTGAGCTTTTAATAGTAGGTTAACATCACTCTCATGTAAAGTTCTGTAGAGAATAAATACAGTTGTATTGGTATAATTTAGTATAATACAATATATATTTAGTATAATTTAGTTGAAGAGTTTGC
>OMLM01005705.1:33795-66113 GCA_900302695.1 Helostoma temminkii | reverse complement strand
TGTGTGTGTGTGTGTGTGTGTGTGTGTGTGTGTGCGCGTGTTCATGCTGCTCCCAGTTTCTTTGAGGGTTTTACCATTTGTCACTGTTCACTGAGTGCAGCAGTCAAATGTGTTTAATTTCCTGCCTCACCTTAATTGTAGTTACATAACTTATGTGTGTGTTTGCAGGAGAACCTGCTGCAGTCAGTGCTGCCAGTCTACATCTCTTTGAAGATGAAGTTGACAATTATGGATCGCTTGCAAGAATGTAAAGACAAAGAAGAGCAACAACGACTGGTCAAAGATAATAACTTCCACAGCCTTTATGTCAAGAGGCATGAAAATGTCAGGTAAAAACAACCACAGTCTCACAAATACAGCATAACAAATAGAAAAACAGAGTTTCATCAGATTGCATGAGAAGGTCTCTTCACAGGTGTTGTGTGTATTTTTAGTTTGAGCTTTGGTTAAGCCACTCAAGGATAGTCACAGACTTGTCCGGATCATGGTCATACTGAAAGGGTATGTGTTACCCCACAAGGGGAGGGAAGGTCTTCTTTGACTGCATTCATCCTTTTCTCAGTTCTGACCAGTCTCCCCTTTTCTGCTGCTGAGAAGCGCACCCCAAAAGGATGATGCTGCCACCACCATTCTTCACCCCTGGGACTGTATTAGCCAGATAAGCATTGCCTGGGGTTTGCCAGTCATAGTGTTTGCAGTTTAATTTGGTCTCATCAGATCATAAAAAGGCCTGTCCTCATGTATATACAGTCCTATAAAAACTGTTTACCAAACTCCATATAGGTTGTGGCTTCCATCTAACCACTCTACCGTCAGATGGTAGAGTCCTGCAGATTTTCCAATTTATGCAAAGGAAATGTTGTTCGAGTGAATGTTGGGTTCCTGGTCATCTTTCTGACCATGTTTTTTCTTGTTTGGTTGCTAATTTGTCTGGTCAGCCAACCAGTTCTGGTAGTTTCAGACTACTATTTCACAATAATTGAGAGCCCTTTTCTAATGGCACCACTTATAGATATCCTGTATAAATGGTTTTATATTGTTTCCTCTGAATTATGACTTTCTCAGTCTTTTTCTGGGAAAGTTAAATCTCACTTCTTCAATGTACCTCATGCCATAAAACACAAGTGAAGCACAAAAAGCAAAACAGTGCGCTCAAAAAAAATCACTTTTTCCTGGATGGAGATTATTATGCCTGTTTTGAGACCACTGACCCAGTTGTTTTGCAAGGTTTATTAATTTAGCTGACAGATAGTGGGTCAGCCTAATGTGAACTTTGGCAGAGGGCTCACCAGCTCATTTTTTTCATATAAATGTAGGATATAGAAGATACAATCTCTGCTCTATCTTAATAGTGTTTCTTAACAGCAGTTAGAGTACATTGTGAAAGTATGTACATTTTCCTGGCAGGAGCAGAAACATCCACCTTTTACAGCCACAGTATTTGTTTTTGACACAGTCGGTTTTTCTGGATGAATGATTAGACAATGCACTTTTGCTCTTGCTAATCAAGAGGTTTACTCTACTGTACTGGCAGCAGTCATGTGTGCTGCCATGTCAATTTAAGGAGTTGAAAGACAGGCCTGAATTACAGGGATTGGCCCTGAGCTATACCTGTAATTACTCTGGTCTGACTGGTCATTAGCTGTCTTGTCTTGTCTCATGAAACACCTTGCAGTTTTGAATTGGGTAGTGGAACAGGATGGGTCAAGTGCAGTATCCATGTCCCCTTTGCTGGCCAGCTGACGAGCAGTTGTGCTCAGACTGCACTGCACCTTGTAGCCAGTGACATCAGTGACCGTAATGGGCTCATGTAAACAGCCTACAGGTACTACTGTATAATAATAATAATAGTATGTGTACAATTAATCACATAGATCTATGAATATTTTGTTTCAGCCTGTGTTAAATATTTATGTATATTGTCTGAAATATTGTGAATTTGGGTATACTAATTACGTGACAATAAGTTCCCATCAATGTCCACTTCAAAGTGAAATTAAATCTCATCATTCTTACATGCACAGCATTTATCACTCAGTTGTTGGCACTTATAGTTTCGTGCGATGAGTATAATGTTCAGTGAGGACAAGTATTTCAACTCCGACTCTGACCAGCCATGTTAAACAAGGAAATTGGGTGATCAAAGCTGGGCTTTTCCCAAACTTGTAGCCATTTTCTCTTGTGTTGTTGGAGTTTTAAGAGTTACATGAGACATTGTTGGCTGACTAGCAGCCTTAATAATGCTTTTTAGTGACAGATCATATCTACTGGTGCTTAATCGGAGGTGCCTTTTGGCTGAAACCCTACTTTTAGGTGTTTTAATAGTCATAATTTATTGTGCTGTGCAGAGAAAAGCAGCCTTTTTTGTCCAGATTCAAGAGGGAACAGATAGTGAGCTTTGTGCAGTTTCTTCCAGTCTAAGCTACAGTGCTGATTGTTTAACAGTGTATTTAGGCGGTTCTTGTCATTTAATAAAGGTAATTGACAGATTGTCGAAACCCTGTACTGAATGAGGGAAGCCTAGTGATATATAGAGTCTTGAGAGAAATTGAACCTCTTCTAATGACCTGCATTTATCTTAATATTTGGTCAGATATTATTATGAGTTACAATTATTAATCATTTTTTGCTAATAATACACAAATCATGTATTGTTCTTGGTTATAATGAATTAGTTTAGATCATTTAATATTTAAAAGGCAAATGACAGCTTGTGGAATTGGGATGTAAACAGCCTGCAGACTGGAGGTACAAGTTAGACGACGTCTCAGAAGACGATCAAGAAGTATTAATTGGCACAAACCTGAAAAAGAAATAATGATTCAGTAGTATGACAGTTTAGAAGTGTGTGCCCTGTGATGACTCCAGATACACTACAGAATGCTCTGAAGAAAAAACACTCTACAGTAAGAGCTAGAGGTTTAAAGTAACCATTGGACCTGGGTAACATCTCTGTTCATGAGTCAACAATAAACAAATCATCACGCATGATTACATGCAGCATGGTGTACATGCCCCCACAGAGGAGTGCCTGAAGTTTGCCAGAGAGTACCTTGACACTCCGCAATGCTACAGTGGGAATGTTGTGGACTGATGAAATTAAAGTTGAAATATTTGGGAAGAACAAACTGTACTACATATGTTGTAGAAAGGGAACACTTACCTTCATAAAAACGTCACCTTGACAGTGAAGTGCTGTGCAGGAGCACCATGACTTTGGTCTGCTTTTCTGCCTCAGGCAGCTTGCCATCATGGAGGGTAAAGTGAATTCCTAAGTTTATCAAGGTGTCCTACATGATGATGTGTGAGTGTTGGCTTGGCAACTTCTGCAGCTGCTGGAAGCACTTGGTAGATATTATTATTGCTAAAGGGTTAGGTTCAACCAGTTATTATTTCCATTTACTTTTTGAACCATCACTGAATATTTGAGTGTGTTCAACAAAGCCATGCAATATTATAGTTATATTTTATGGCTAATGAATGCCAGGTAATTCCACTGCATTTCTGTCTTTCAGTATTTTATATGCTGACATTGTTGGTTTCACCCGGTTGGCCAGTGACTGTTCTCCCAAGGAGCTGGTCATCATGCTCAATGAATTGTTTGGCAAGTTTGACCAAATTGCCAAGGTAAGCTGTTGAGAATTTCTTCATGTCATTACTGCAGATATTAGACCTCAGAGGTTTACTTGAAGTTAACAGTTTGTCTCTTTACTAGACTGTTCATGTAATAAAGTAACAATTAGTATAGGGAAGTTAGATTTCTCATACTACATGGGGAAAATCTAGTCTAGCAGTTGAATCAGTAAACACTGTCTTCTTATCAAGGCATGACCATAAGGCTTAAATCTCAGTACTCCAAAACTGTAGTTGCATAAGGCAGCTCCCATGTGTTCTCATTTGTACACTAATGTCCTGTCCAATTGCTAATGCACATTTGCTATTTTTCTTTTCTTTCTCACTCCTTACAGGAAAATGAATGTATGAGAATTAAGATCCTTGGAGACTGCTACTACTGTGTGTCAGGGCTTCCGGTGTCTCTGCCAATACATGCTAAGAACTGCGTCAAAATGGGTTTGGACATGTGTGAAGCTATCAAGTGAGTTTGTGCTTGCCATGACCTTAAGATCCTGAATTATGTAGATATTTAAAACAATTTGGTTGAATCTCTGGTTCTAGAGAAACGTGTACAGTAAAGCCTTGAATAACAGTTGCTGAAAATGATTTGCTATACAGATACTATGATTTCACAGAGACTCATATAGAAATGACAGTAGAAGTTATTTGGGCTGATCATATACCTTAAATGGCTGAAGTGTGCAAAAAGAAACAACCTTCAGCAGCAATGAGCTTTAGTTTTGCTGTAAAACTCCTTCAGGCAGGTACGAGAGGCCACGGGAGTGGACATCAACATGAGAGTGGGTGTGCATTCAGGCAATGTGCTCTGTGGCGTCATCGGACTTCGCAAGTGGCAGTTCGATGTGTGGTCACATGATGTGACTCTGGCCAATCACATGGAGGCAGGAGGTCTTCCAGGGTAGGTGCTACAATATTATTTATGCAACATGAGTTACATAAATCATACTGCATACAGTTACAGTAATAGAAATCGCACACCACCTGTTCCATGGTAACGTTTTACACATTATACATAATAAATTTTGTAGTCTGAAGAAGATAGTCTTTTTCACTGTAAATGTTATACTTCAAAATGACAGATCTTATTTTGGAATTCAAATATTTACCTTATGTATTGTTTATTGAGTTGTAGTTCAAATTCTTTGAAGAGAGCAATCACTTGTTAAAATAAAGTTATAATAATTTTGCAGCTTTGACACTTTATTCTGTGTTGTGAATAAACAAGTCGGTACTCTAACTTGCTGTTGAATAATGGAAATACATTTCTTACAAATGCATTTCATTGTTTCTCCTGCTCTTTACCTAACTTGGTCAGACGTGTCCACATCACAGAGGCGACTCTGAAGCACCTGAACAAGGCTTATGAAGTGGAGGATGGGAATGGCCATACCAGGGACCCTTACCTAAAAGAGCTTAATATCCGAACTTACCTAGTCATTGATCCACGAGTGAGTGTCCATTTTCATAGAAAAAGCACATTATGAGGGAATAGGAAGTATGTAGTGTTTGTCATTTGGTCTAGTGTTACAATGTATCACTGGTGTTATGATGAAACATCTTCTAAAATATGTCTTATTGTGTAATTAGGTTTTTACATTTTTGATTACATACTCTGTTTTGGATTTTTTCCCCCTTTTTTATTCCTTTCGGATTATTTTTGGCAGAACATTTACTCCATCACTAATTCTCGCCAGACATCACCGGATTTGTTACACAAAAGTTGCCATTTTTCTATAGTTTGTTCCAAATTCATAGTTGATTTAACATTAATTAGCAAACTCCATCTGTGTACTGTGCAATTGCAACCAAATTTAGGTGACCCGTACATATACCACCTCTGAACAGTCCAACAGAGTTGGATTGCAGATTGCCAGATATTCTCCAAAACATGATGCAGATCCAAGTTAGAGACTTACAAACTTTTTCTTTTGTTAACAAATCTACATGATTACACAACCTTAGTAGAGGGGTGCTCTCAAATAACAAATCACATTTGTGATTTGTCCATGTAATGTGATTTGTTCATGTGTGTCTTAAGACCAAGGACAACCGCAGCATCCCTAAACCTCGTGTGAATGATGGTCTGAAGATGCGTGCATCTGTACGTATGACCCGTTACCTGGAATCCTGGGGGGCTGTCAAACCCTTTGCCCACCTCCAGAGCAGAGACGGGTTCACACCAGACTCCATCGTGAAGGCCCACATCAAGGTGATCAAATCATGTACTAAATGTTTAGCTCACTCATTATTAGTTGTAGTAAGTACAACATACCATATAGAATACATTGAAATCATGCAACGTCCCTGGTAACAAAGGTCTGCATTTTACCAAGTGCTTATTAAAATGCTGCTGCAAAAGTTAGGGAACTTTTTGTTTTCTGAGACGTTTACTTTTTTATTTGAAATTTTAAATCTAATTTAATAGATGTGACTTAGAATGTAGCCAGTGTTTTCATTACATATGTAATGTATGTAGTTTTAAAATGTATGTAAAATGCATGAGTTTTAAAACAGCAAAACAACTGTACTATAAATGTGCAGTGGCATTCAGGTTGTAGTACTCGGTACTGTGTATGTTATAGTGCATTCCTTGTGAATAGTGTTCCTTTTTTTTCCAGGACATCCCACTGCGACCAGCTCCTGGCAAGAACACTGACAGGTAAACCACATTTACATATGAAGCTCCAATTGGTGACTAGTTAATACTTTAAGGTATAAGAAGCTGCAACTGAGTGAATGTGAGACTCTGCATGGATGAAGAGGTTGTGTTCACACATTTACTCTGGAAATTGGCTCATGCAACAACCCCATTGCTCAGCAGCATTTTGACGGCTGTTACTTTAGTGGGAGAGAGTGTCTGTGATCATCTTGCCCTGCCAAGATTTTTCCATCTGTTGAGATAATCTGAACTGGTTCTCGCGCCATCACATTTTATGAACCATATTGTGTAATGTAGTATGCCAAACCACTTAGAGGGATATATTAATGTTTTTATTTCAGTCATAGCATTGCTGCTCAGCTCTAGATAAATTATCATAATATCATACCATATGTGATTGTCATATTATTAAATATGTTGCTGCTTAACATTCCAGAGGAAGTGAAATCATTATTCATTTTTTCCAAAGAAAAAGTAGCAATAGAGGAGCTAGTCTCATCCTGAAAATTAAACATCACTAACAGCATATTGTCACTGATGTTCTAGTTATTACTGCTGTGCTGCATTGGCAGTCATTCCTGCAGAGCGGTATTTGTGCTGAGCTCTCTGGTGAGACCTTCCATTAGCTTTAAATAATGCATAGAGAAATAGATTATGGTTATAGCTTGTAATGTTTAGTTCTATTTGCCCATCTGGCACCGGCAGCAAGCCTACAAGTGTAGCGAATGATTAGTGGGCAGAACTCACCTACACAAACAATGTGGGCTGGAGTAATGTGATTAGAAAAGATAAGTATGTGCCTAAAAACACAAGCATTCCACCCTGGGAGAGTGGAGGTTTGTTGTATCTCTGAAATCGTTCATTTCATTCATGTATCCCACTGTTGCAGATGCAGCAGCTGGTGAAGCTGATGTCAGTCAAATGGGGTGCACACACTCAACATTACAGAGCAGAGTATATATTTTTCAATGGTTGAAACTAACAGTTATGAGTGTGGTCCATCTGTTCAAAATATATCTGGCTGGTATTAACAGTTTTACATTTATTTCATCATTATTTTTGTGTTTTGTATTCCCCACTGCTCTGTTGTGATGAATTTTTTTTTATGTCTTACTATTGGTCCCTGGCAGCTTTGATGAATCTCTAGAGGAACCGTTCTCCTTGCCCACACCACCGTTCAGCAACTATAAGTGAGTGGGGCCTTTATGGCCTGCAAGGTCCTTACTCCCTGAGTGCAGTATTTCTCCATATATTGGCTTATGAACTCACCCCCTAAGAACATGGCTCATTTATCACAACTAAAAAAAAAACATGTTACATATAAATAAAGTATAAAAGCAAAATTCACACCTACTTTTTAACCATTCTGGGAATCCCCCACATCCCATGTAATTTATGTGTGGTGTCCTGCTGCCCAGTGTGAGAACTACTGTCTTGGTGGAGAGCCTTGCTGTACCAACACTAACCTGAGCAGTGGTGTTATACTGGTCTTTTCTCACTGTTTCTCTCTGCTGCCTCTTTGTAGCGGGACAATGTTTGATCTAAAAAGCCATCAGAAAACCTGTAACCTCTATTATGTGGACTGACATGCTCCTATTAACACTAATCACTCCCTGGGGCTTGTGGGTATCTGGGTCTGTACATCTGTGTGAATGTTTCCTTCCTGATAGAGTAGGGGGCTTCCAAGCAGAAACACGGCAGCACTCCAGCTGAATCCCACAGAGGTCATCTAACACACGGCATTCAGTGTCCAGAACACTCCCTTTAAGTAACTCCCTCACAGGCGCAAACCATATTTCTCTTTTCCCACTAATGCTCAGAATGGCATTAACCAAGTTGCCTCCAAGCAGAGCTAAACTGGACCTGAGTAACCTGCATGACATGATCTGGTTTTCCAGCATCTATTCCAATCAGCCTGTGTGTATCAATGTCTGTGTATCTGCCTCTTTCTAATTGTCTCTGTGCTTTCCGGTGCAGGAACAAATCCCAGAAGAGCAAGTTTGATGAGGAGCTGCACAATGAGATGACCACTACCATAGATGAGCTCAGCAGCAAGTAGGTTGTTTTTTAATAGAATCACATTGTGTGCTTGTAAAGCATTTTATAAAATCTGCACTGAATTGCACACGGTACAATAACCTCTGCTCTATTTTTCAAGGCAGGTTGTTAGGGATTATAAAACACATACACTATATGGACAAAATAATTCAGCTGTCTGACTATTACACCACATTTATGTGAGAATGTGTGCCCATTCATTCTGTAGCGCATTTATGAGGTTATGTTGGACATCAAGACCTGGCTTGCAGTTTCTGCTTTGGTCCAGTCAAATTCTCCCACACCAAACTCATTAAACCATGTCTTAATAGTACTAGCTTTGTGCAGTGGGGCACAATCATGTTGGAATAGAAAGGGACCTTAGCCAAACTGTAGCCACAAAGTTGCCCAAATTGTCTTGGTGTGCTAAAACATTAAAACTGCTTTTCACTGGAGATGTGGGGTCTAGCCCAAACCCTGAAAAAACTGCCTCATACCATTATCCCTCCAGGTGTGGCCAAGTAATTTTGTCCATACAGTGTACTTTATTGGTAACGCAGAACATCTGCATGCCTGTGACAAGTTTCGCAAAGTTGCCAAGTTCAAGTGAATGACTACCAATTCCACCAATATCATAACTTTTAAGTCCTGCAGTTGACTTGGATCTGGGGATAATGTTATTTGTCTGTCAGCTGTTTAGTAGATAGTACACTTCCACTATTTTGGTTGTTTCCTCCTACCACCATCACCTGGTCAGAATTTAAAAATGACCCCAGTCTGTTGGATCGAAATTGCTTGCCTGTGTGCTCCATGGGTGTATTAATGAGAACTGGATAGCAGATTTAAACCCATTCACTACTATGAAAATTTGTCATCGTGGCACTGAGTGTGAAAAAATCCTTCGCCTGCCTCGCCCAAAGTTTTCAATGTTATGACTTATTATTTTGTTTGTGCTGTATAGCAATTTTGTTTTGTTTTGTTTAAGATCAAAAGATGGATATGAGGTGATGTTTTTATTTGATTTGATTTATTTTATTTGATCAGATTATCCAACTTTCCTCAGACTGATGAAGCTATCTAACAGGAAGAAGTGGAGTTGCCATGACTCGTTTTGCAAATAACTTTACCTGGATGACCAAGAATGTTCCCAGATACATTTCTGCATGTTTCTTAGTTCATTGTGATATTTTTTTACCAGGCGGCAAAAAGTTGTTCATTGGCACCGCAAGGGCAACAGACTGGACTTGAAAATTCGAACCATGTTTTTAAATAGGTGTTGTTATTTTGTGCAGTTAATGTTTAAAGTGTGAACCCAAACAGTACAGATGTTAAACTTGTGACACTGGAATTGCAAACGTTTTTTCTGTCTCCCTTTCTTCCTTCCTTTCTCTCTTCCTTCCTTCCTTCCTTCCTATCTCTAAGGCAGTGGTCTAAGTCTGAAGAGAGTGGCGGTTTAGCTCTGTATTTTCCAAAGAAAGATCTGGAAAAACAGGTTATTTGGATCATTTAAACCATTTACATTTCTAGATTGTCTTACTTTTCCTTTCAAGCATTCTGGAGCAGAACAAGAGGTTCAAATGTTTCTGTTTTTCCTCTTCTTAGTACCGAGCCCTGGATTTACCAATGTTCAAACACTATGTTGGCTGTGCAACCTTCACATTCTTTTGCATCTTTTTGGTTCAGATGTTTGTCACAAAGAAGTGAGTATGACCAAAGTTCCCACTGTTATTTAAATATGTATCACAGTTGTTGACAGTTAAAGTGAAAAAGAGACAATTTGTGTCTTTTTTAAATTTGTACCTGATTTCTGAGATATTGCAGACATCATCAGTTCAAAGCCATACTATATCAACATCACACTATCAAGATATCTGTACAGATGAACAAGCTGTTAGAGAATGATTTTGACTCTGGTTTTTGTCTCCGTCAGTCGACAGATGTTGTGGACGTCATTTGGAGTGTTATTTTGTGTACTGCTACTGACCCTGGCCATCTGTTACGCAGGTCATCTACAGGTCAGTGTGTTAAGTCCTCTTTTCACATTTAACATTTAGATATTTAGGTGATTCATTGCAAGAGTCATGTATTTTCAGTCAGTTTGTCCGAGTTGGCATTTAGGTTTGTAGAAGCAGAACAAACACAGCAACCCTTTCATGCAACTTCACAGCAACCTGTCAGGCCACAGTGGCTGCAGGTCAAGGGTCATCAGGACCTGGCCCTGACCTGCATTGCATCTGAATGACTCACATTTGTTTTGCTCTATAGTGGTATTCAATGGATTTAATTTCCTTGTGCATGAGAAGGGGAAGTTAAATATGACATTCATTATAAATTACTCTATTTATAGGCCCAACAGGATGAGTGTCATAAAATACAGGCATTAGGAAAATAATTTTACTCATCTTCTGACTAAATCTTAATCCCCAGTATTTTGGGGCATACACAGATGAGATTTCAAGCAACATGGGTTGAAGACCATGTGATTCAGCTGAAAGCCCCTGGACAGCTACTAACATTGGTCAAATGGTTGTGTTAATTGCTGTGTCCAAGATCAACGATGAACTTCATACATATTCTGGGTCAGATACTGTGTGATTTTCAAAACACAACCACTTATGTCTCCCCGTTAAGGAGCAGACTTTAACATTCTGACACATTGATATATTCCATAATAACAAATTGCATAAGATGCACATGGCTGTTTTGTTTTTGTAGAGTTATGTAAGACAACATTAAGGCAGCCATGCAGATCTCAGTATCTAGTATTGCTTGGTATATACATATGATTGTGGTGAATACGTATGCGTTTCACTGTGCCAGAATCAGCCAGTGTGAGAATGGAAACTGTCATAGATGCTACAGTATCTCCTGTTTTCACTGTGGTACAGCTTAAGCCAACCTGCTGACTTGTTGGAGGACACACTTGACATTCAGTCTTTGACAGGCAGTGTTTTCTCCTCTCAGGCGGATTCCTTCACTAGAAATAGCTTGCACTGAGTCATTCGCATGTGATGTCTGTGTGTGTAAAAGTCACATGCTCTTCATATGTTGGGTTCCATCTTTCCTCACCTTTCTCCTTGCTTCTCTTTATCTTTTGCAGCGCCTGTTTCCACAGAAGCTGTCAAGGTGCCAGTGGCTACCAGCTGTTTCAGAGGCAGTGGTAAAGCGCCCATGTGTACGCCTCCCTCTGGCCACAATTACTACTGCGGTCATCATTATCTTGGCAGTGTTCAACCTGGTAAGTCTGCACATGTTGAGTGCTAAACAAGGGTCATTATATACTGTGCTATTTCTCGATGGCTACGCTTCATAGCTGCCATACCAAACTCCAAAACACTTTGTCCATTGGTTGCTTATCAGTCAATTTTTTTTTATCCCCCTGTAGTGCTTCATCCACACAAATGTCCCAGGTAATGCTACCGGGTGTCACAAAAACAACTCCTGTGAGCACGAGGGGGAACTCTTCTACTTGCAAGTGAGTGATGGCTTTGTTAATCATAGACAATAATAAAATGGTATATTTTTTCATAACAGACTGGATTAAATATTATTAAACACTTACTCCTGGCATGTATTTAATGGAGTAGCAGAGAAGACAACATATCGAGAGGATGGATTTATGATAAATACTTGTCCTATCACCCAGATACATTATCTTCTCTTTCTCTCCTCCTCAGTACTCTGTGTGCTGCTTTATCCTATCGCTCATTGCATGTGGAGTCTTCCTGCGGGTGAGCTTTGAGCTCAAAGTGCTCTTCCTCGCCTTGGCCTCCATAATATACTACATACTCATCCTCAGCACCAAGAGTGAACTGTTTGTGGACTACAGAAATGACCTCTGTGCTCAGACCAATTGCAGCTATAACTGCAGCAGGTGGGATGTAAAAGAAAATCATGTAGTGTGAAGTCTGTACTGCCTTTTTTTCTGCTGCTCCTATTCCAAACATTTGTCTACCTGTTCTCTTTTGCACAAATAATAAATGCAATTGATCACATCATATTTAATGAATATACTGTCATTGAATCAGAGCAGCTTAGTCTCATTCAAAGTCTCAGTTCTTCATAAAGATGTTACAATTTGTTTACATTGAAGGATCATGTATGAAATGTGTCATTTAAAGTGTACAAGCATACCTTTTTTCCCCCTTCCAGTGAAGCAGGTGGATACATCCTGGCATGTATTGGGCTGGTGAAACACCCCCAGTTGATAAACTGCATATATATCACTCTGTTCCTGGTTACCATGCTCATCATTGCACAACAGGTAATTACGCGCCTTTCCTCTTGCCCCTCATTTCATTTTCTTCTTCTTCTTTTGTAACCATCATATCTCATATTAGTTCAATGTAAACAGCTTAGAATTACAAAATATGAATTTACACATTCTTATATTCATATACATAGTTTTTAAAAATTGTCAGCATGTCATGATTTTATCCCCACAGTATGATTTGTCTGCCCAGTGTTAAAATCTTAAGCTGCAAATGACCATGAAAGTAGTTTTTTTTTGTTATCTGCTTTAATCCTAATGTGTTTTTCTCTAATAGAATGAGTCCTGCTTTCGCCAGGACTTCCTACAGAAGTATAAGAATCGCACAGAACAGGACGAGATTGAGACCAGGGAGAACCTGAACCGCCTGCTGCTGGAGAACGTGTTGCCGGCACATGTGGCATCGCTGTTTGTTGGGGAGAATAAAAAGAATGAGGTGAAACCTCTAGGATCAGTAATGTCTACAGGTCAACTTGAAAATAAATGGAAATAATTTAAATATCAGCTGGTTCAGTGTCAGTGTTTGTAGCTTGAGTGCCCTCGAAGTATAACATGAGTAAAACACTTTGCTGTAAAAATAAAAATGACAGAGCTTCGTACCAACCTAACATACAAACATGTCTGACATATTTTTAGTTAAGTTTTTTTTTTTTTTTTTTTGGATTATCACATTTCCCTGACTATTATGATGTTACATTCTGTTGTTGTAGTAGTTATAGGAGACAATAAAACTTACCTACTGTTTTTTGGGGGTTTTCCCAACAGGACCTCTACTACAAGTCCTATGACTGTGTGTGTGTGATGTTCGCCTCGGTGCCAGATTTTAAAGAGTTTTACACTGAATGCGACATCAACAAGGAGGGCCTGGAATGCCTGAGGCTGCTTAACGAGATCATCGCCGACTTTGACGAGGTCAGGAAGAAACCCTCATCACGTTGTTCTTTTCTTCTCTGTGATACATGACAGATATGTCTTCAACGTACGTCTGGTTTTGACAGCTCGGGTTATGTACTTATTATTCCAAATGTTCACAATGTGGACCCTGTCGTGGTCAACACTGAGCTGAAACAGTACAGTAATATTATCTAGCTAAATGTAAAAGCCAAACGGCATAAATATTACTCATTTTGCTTTCCTCTAAACTGACAGCTGCTGTCCAAGCCAAAGTTCAGTGGTGTGGAGAAGATCAAGACAATTGGCAGCACTTACATGGCTGCTGCAGGACTTAGTGGGACGCCTGGTCAAGAGAACAATCAGGTGGAGTAGCTACAGCTTCAGTCCTGGGTCAGACCAGCTTTTTCTTAGGAAGGCATCGAAACAGATTTTGACCTATGCAGCAGTCTTAAAGCTCTGTCTTCTGTTCATTCAGGATTTAGAAAGGCAGCATGCCCAGATAGGAATCATGGTGGAGTTTGCCATCGCTCTGATTGGCAAGTTGGACGGCATCAACAGACATTCCTTCAATAGCTTCAGGCTTCGTGTGGGTGAGTGTGTTCAGCTGCTTGGCAGCTTTGGCATAAACCTTTCATTGACTGAATACCGCACTGCACTGTATCCAACTCTGTTATCCCTGACACAATAACCCAACATGTTTCCTTGGTTACACTCTTCACGATTGGCATTTATGTAGTGTTCCTGCAATGAAAGCAGTAGCATTTACTGACAAGGTGAGTGCTGCTGCTTTTACTGCTTATTCTGCAGACCTGAAGCCGTTACTGCCGCAGGACTGAAGTAAAACCCTCTCACCACAGTGAACCCTTCTGTATAATCTGTATTTATTCTTTGTGGTTGCTTGTACAATGGCCAAATTAAGTACATCAAATAATATATAAAGTAAATGTTGTACTAACCAAGAGATAGACACAGTCTGAGAGACCTTAACCCGTGGCTGTTGTGTCTGCAGTCTGGACATCTGATTCTGAGCAGACATCTTAGATAAAGGTTTTGGGTAAAACATTTACATGTATGGGAGATAAAAATGTACATAAGGCATGAGACATTTCTTTGCTGTTTAATATCTGACAGTGTCATTCTACTATCTTCTGGGAAGCATTTAATGTTTGTTGTTTTTTAAAATATCTTTAATATTTTCAAACCTTTTTCAACCAGGCACTATTTCAAAACTCAGAACATGTCTTTTGTTTGCTAATGTCCTTGACAGGAATGACTGCAAACCAGCATTTAATAAAAATACACTAAATGTTTTCTTTTCTAGTGTATCTCTATGTCTCTACCAACTCAACCATTTTACCTCTACAGTTTTTCTGTACTTTCTCTGTAAATTCTGCTCATGCACATTACACCATACATCATAAAACACAGAATTAAACATGGATTATGTGCCCTTGGTTGCTTTTCAACAGGCATTAATCATGGCCCAGTGATCGCTGGAGTGATCGGTGCTAGGAAACCTCAGTATGACATCTGGGGCAACACAGTCAACGTAGCCAGCAGGATGGAGAGCACTGGGGAGCTTGGAAAGATCCAGGTACATTCAGCACAGTCCAACAGAGGCAAAAAGCAATAATTCATTTCCTGCTTTTAAAGGTCAACCAGTCACGTCAGCTCACACATGGTTATGGCTCCTTAGCTTTGTATTACAAATCTCAACACAAACATTGCTGGATTTACAAAGATTTGACATGTATCCATCATAATAGTATGGTAAAAACAAATCCCAATTTATTTGCTTTTCCCCTGCGACTATACGTTCTTGCTGTGTTTCACTTTTGCTTGAAGATTCAAAGTATTTTATGCTTAGAGACACTATGTAAATGGCTTCTGTAACACTGCCAAATCTACAGCGTACCGCTGTCTTCATGAAGTTTTAAATCAATATGTGTATTCATTACGACAATTCAGGTGATGATTCAGGGAGGGACTCGGTTCATAATGTACTCTGAAATCTGATTTGACTTTTAAAAGTTTTAAAAACTATTTAGCAACATATCCAAACATTATACATTTGTTCACATTGGTCTAAGCGCACATTATTTGTTCTGTGTTCACGTCCAGGTAACAGAGGAAACGTCTGGTGTGCTGCAGAAGCTCGGCTACTCATGTGAGTGTCGAGGATTCATCAACGTCAAGGGGAAAGGGGAGCTGAAAACCTTCTTTGTGTGCACTGACATGAGCAAGCAACAAGGCATGGGGCTGAGCTGAGGCCAAGCCGCCACAGCCAGCAGAACTGGAGACAGACTCCTCCTCACCAGACCTGACTGTAATAAATGTCCTTGTGATGTCCCTGATTAATAATATGGAGACTTATAAAGGAACTGCTGCCTCACTCTTTGGTGGATGTCACACTGAATCAACACTTGTTGGGCAGATAGGCAAAATCACCACCTTTTTCTATTCACAAACACATTTAAATCCAGTGGTGAGTGACTTTTGTACCTTTCTCGTCTTTTAGATGTTACGTGTGAAAGAAAAATGTGTATTGTACTAATGCCAAATATAGCTGTGTAATTATGTAAGACCTCTGGTCCTTTAAAAACAAAAGTAAATTCTCTTTGAATCATAATTTGAAACCCATCTGGTTTTCCTGTTTGAGAAGGGTGGACACTGCTCTGTTACTGTGTAATGAGCAAGACATATGTGAGGCAGTTCAGTGTCAGAAACCAGCTGCACATAAGGTATAGAAAACTCTTTGTTTCCCCCTTTTAGTTTAACATGTTAACATAAGAGAAAGTAGTGACATTTATTTTGTGGCCAAGCAAAACCTGAAGTTACTGTATCCTCAGCACCTTTTATTGCCCTGTAAGTTTAACTTCAGGTGTAACAGCTGTTCATATGAACGTCTTTTAGGTTCTAACTGTGCCACTTGGCCATAATAAGAAATAATAAATACAATATTTGCTGCAGTTCAGGACAATGTAGAACATCCATGTACTGTATGTATGACATTTGTTATTGTTTATTCTGCTGAGGTGAGAAATGTTTTGCTGCCTGTCTGCATATTTGCTGCAATGAGGGAAATCTGCAGCTCTTCAGTGTCTTTAGTCTGTGTGATGTGACAACCTGCCTGCTGTGAATGTCTTTCTGGCTTCAGCTCAGATGATCACCTGAACTGATCCGGATCGCTCTCTGTGCCTCTGAATACTTGATCTGTCTTGTGGCCTTATCTTTGGAAATGATCATCTTGTCTATAATGTGGCTACATAATAACAGTGCATTGGCCTTCATGTGAACAAATGTGACATTGACTTTTGTACAGTTACAGAATGTAATAAATGTTTTCCTATGTCTGCAGTTCACCATGTAATATTTCATAAGAGCTGAAGTTTCTATAAAAAGGTTTATTGATTGAAATGCTTACAAATGTCACACAAAAGCACCATTTTGTACAAAATTTAAGTTATTAAACTGAATGAAAGTTGTTAGAATTTCATTATACAGCAACAACTGGAACTGCATTCTGACAGCCAGACGAGGTCTCCATTGGTTCAGCTGTGTCCTGCACTGAAAACAAGTAGAAGGACGTGAGAAACACTAGATGGTGGCTCAAATATGCTAAATTAGACATTGAGGAATGCATGTCCCACTGGTTACATTTAACCAGCAGTGATGTGCCATGTGTAGTACCTGTAGTGAGGTCTATGAAGGGCCCAGTTGATTCTGGAGGCACAGCGATGCCCATGGCCTTCCTGATACCGTGGATGCTGCTGACGTCACGTGGGGCCACTCGGCCAGTCAGGTCTGTGAGGTTCCCAGTCACCTTCTCAGCTGCAAAGTTAAAAGGAAGAACACTTAGTTTATATACTGTGAAGAAGGCACTCAGGGCCAATATCCTTTCTGCTGTGTTTTCCAGAGAAAGCTGTTGCGTTACTGACTCTTCTCTGAAATTTGGGTGGTAAATGGGAAGCTACAGTTAGCTTAGAATAAATACTCAAAACAGCTATGCTAACTCTCTCCAAATGTAGCACAATCCACCTAAAAGTAGCTCAAAAACAAAATTTTTAGAACCACAACGACCATGTTCTGTCTATTTCCAGCCTTTATCCTAAGGATATAAGCTAACAGGTACAGGTAAAATAGTGCTAACGCTCATCTTAGCTGGTAAAATTCAGAGAGGAAAGGACATAATAGCACTGCTTGTGCTTTTAAGTTTTCCCTGTGTAATGCAAATAAAATTCACAGTCTTAGCATATGCACATACTACCCCAAAATTAAGAGAAACAGGTGACATGAGCCACAAACTATCATCAGATCACTGTCTAACTGTGAGCTTCTTGTCTGAAGCCAAAAGACAAACCACATCTGTGTAGGAAGGATGCAGTAAAGGTAAACAGAGTGTTAGGGGTCTACAGCCGGTGGTGATGGCTTGCGTAGAGGAACAAAGGAGCCCATGCACTGAGAGGCTCTTACCCAGCTCCAGCTCCTTGGCAGTTGGGGCCAGCAAGCAGATCATGTTGGGAGGCTGCTTCGCGCTCAGACGCTCCTTCTGTGCTTCCTGCAAGTCGCGCAGCAGCTTTGTAGTTTCGTCCAGTTTCTGCTGGAAGTGCAGGGCTTCTGTGACGGGTAAGGAAGGTGGGTTACTGACAGACATGCACACTCCATTAAAACTTCCTCTGGGTTCCTCCAGTTACATGTACTGACACAATGCATCCATTCTTTGTGAACCCTGAAGGGGAGCCCTCAGTCTTACTATTAAATGAATCTGTGCTGAAAGAGCAGAGCGGGACAGAAAAATGGTCCATTATATTAAGAGAATACCTGATTGCAGCCAGCTGATTTAGATCGGGGCTGTTTATTGCTGGTGTTTGGAGTTCCCATAATGGGAACAGCATGTAGAGTGTAGTTTCTAAATGTCTCTTTTTGAGACACAAAAAGCAGTAAGGTGTTACCACACTGAGGGATCATATCTATGCCCTGCTCCCTCGGTTAGACAGATGATGTGTGTGTGATCTTCCCTGACAGTGGGTTGTTAATTCTTTTGTAGGAGCTCATTATCTAAATCACACAGTTGTTACTGTGGAGATAAATGTCTTGCTGTATTTATGTGACCAGGTCATACTTTTGAGCAATGTTGACTGAAAGAAACTCAGATTAATCTGGTTTTCTGTTATTAACAATCAAATATATTTAGGTTTCAATACGTTGGTCACAGTAAAGAAAGAATGTGAAGGTGTGTGTAAGAAGCTTGTGTTGGACATTTTTCATTATTATTTTACATTTTATGGATTAAACTTAATGTCTCTAAAACTGTCCCTCCTATTCACACTGTCTGTCGACAGATGTGCATGTAAACATTGGTGGTGGTGTCTCTGTCCCTCAAAAGCCTGAAAAATGTGCAAAGAAACAAAACGGCAGAAGTCAGATTACTGAAGTCTCAATTTTCAGGTGAGCTAATTTACATGTATGTGGTTTCTTCATAGCCTGAGCAGGAGCAACACTTGTATGTGTACTGTAAAACAGAAAATTTGTGAATCTAATCTAAAATTGAAAAAAATTATAATTTCAGCTGGAAATAAGGGTAATTAGCATTCCTAAATCTAACGCCAGTGAGTAAAACCTTTACCCCCAGAGAGCTCCTCAGCAGTGCACAGGAAGTCAAGTCTACTGCAGGCGGATGCTTCAGGTTCAGTTATCTATAAGAGACAGAGGGGAAACTAGTTGAGTCACATTAGCAAAATGCATTCCTCACTAGACAGCTGATGCTTCAAGAGGACATCCAAGTCTTTTGAAGCCTCTGCAGTCAGGCTGCTTCTTTGCTTCAATAAAATCCAACTTAATGAAAAGCTGCGACACCCAAGCAGGGGATGAGAGCAAACTGGAGAGCAGCCAAGAACAGCAAACAGCCAGGACAGAGGGTTGCTGTGTGCCTGATGGAAGGGCCTGTGCTTTGCTTTCTCTGCTGCTCTGAGGAGCGATTCAGCCGTGTAGCCAGCAGGCACTGAAAGAAAACACAGGCCCCTCTAAATTCTCCACCAGCGGTCCTTGAGCGAGTAGCACCGCTGTTATGAAGGGAAATTTTCTTTCCATGAGGGAATGGATCACTGTTGACACAGCTGGTTGATGCAGCAACCACGTGCAAAGCTCGTCTAGTGTATACTGACAAAATGACACAAGGTGTAATGTAAGAACATGTGATTTATGACGAACAAAAGCACAGCAGGAGCTCAGTGACGCTGGGTTTACATAACACATAATGAAGTTTCTCATTAAGAACTTCACGCCCATTTCAGGATGTACTGGACAGCAGTACACAATGTACAGAAGCTGTTTATCACCAGGAACAAAACAAGATTATTTCTTTTTATCTGGGATTCAGCCTGAGATTTGTTCACTTTCTCACCTCCATGTCATCCCTGTCCTCTTGTGTCTTTGCTGGCTCCTCCTCCTGCTGGCCAGGCAAAAACAACAGAAAAAACACGACTGACTTATTCAGCAGCCCTCACATTTCATTATGTGCTAGTACAAAAGAAAACCTTCTCAGATCAGTTCAGACATCGCAGTAGGGGCTTACTGGCTCAGACTGCTTCAGAGATTTTGAATGCTCTCCGTTCGTCATTGCATCCAGAAGATTGTCTGCCAGTTTGTGCACGTGCTCGTCTGAGTTGGACAGGAACTCCGATATACTGACAGACACATTACAAAAGCAGCAAGGTGAAAATCAGAGTCTCTTTGTCTTACACACTGTGAAACACATATTTTTATCCATTTAAAAACAAATCTACTTTTTTACTATAGAAATACAGGACTGAGTAGGTGACACAAAAGAAAGTGACTGAGCTGTTACAATTACTCAATATGTCCAATGGAAATAGGACTGAAGCAGTGCCATTTTGACAGGAAATTTCAATTATCCCCAATCATTTCCTGAGGATTGTAATTTATTCCAGTCATTGTTAGTTTTATTCAAGATTTAATCAGGGAAACTCTGTTTTAATTTTCATCATGTTTTAGTCATAGTTTAGATTCCATAGTGAATATACAGTGCATGAGTACAAACTGACTAAATGCAAGCTGGTGGCGGGTGAATCGAAACTAAATAAAAATAATCTAGTGCATTTTTATCATATCCAATTATGACTTCATAATGAATAATGCAGTGGACAGACAGTAGATAGATGTGTGGACAGATGATTAGTCGTCTATCTTTAGTCTAGTTGTCTATCAGCTCAAACTGTGTTTTCCAGTGTTTTCACATGTGATAGAAACATTATCCGACAAGTCAATCTGCAAGTGCGACTTACATTATAAACAGATGCAGCCTGGGTGAGTTTTAAAGTGACTGATTACACCAATGAGTTAAAAAAGGTAAGACAAAGTGCTGGTTTGATCTTGTAATTCAAAATTTCTCTGATGCAAAAAATAAAAATATAAAAATGTATTTCACATCAGGCGATGGCCTGATGCTCATTCTACTGAACCAATGGAAAAATTGGGTCCATGTGAAAGTAACAAGAAGAAGACAAGACAGGAGGTTTGGTGGAGAAGCTGAAGCTGTTGACATGTCAGGGGCAGTGAGAAGAGTTGGCTGTGTTGACAGCGCTAGAGTGTGTTGCTGGTCATGCAGGACATACCTGTCTGAGCCCTGCAGACTGGATTCCTCTCCATAGCAAGAATAGATGAGGTCAGAATCATCCTTGTTGATGTTTGCGAAGCTTGAGTCGTAAGTGGGTGCGTATGAGGTGAAGGGCCCATAGTTCATGTAAGATACTGCAAAAAGTGTTTTCCAGAGACGATCGTTATCAGTCGTGTACACTGAGACGACGGATATTAGGTCTCTCAAGAAGCAAAGTACAGTACCTGGAGTAATCCTGTTTCTCTTGTCCTCTCTGAAGCCCTGCAGGCTGTTCACACCGCTCTGAAGCCGGTTGGACATCATGCCCAGTTTCACAGGACAGTAACCAACATCTGCAACAAACATTTTACCAATGTTCGTAAGCGTTCTCTCCACATTATTTTTCTTTACTTATTAGTTACTTCTCTTTACAGTGGCTGCAAAAATTGTTTTCATTATTTATAAGCAGCAGGAAAGAAAAACAGTGAGTATTCACAGGCCAGTAATTTTTTATCAGACTTTGAATGAAACATTTAATGGATGGATGTAATTGACTTACCTCCTGCTGACAGATCAGCAGGGTTGAGGATAGCCAGAGTGGTGGAGCCATCACACTTCCGCCTGGCAAACTCCAACTATACAACAAATGCAGAATGAACTACAAGTCAATGGCAGGTAAAAAACATGAAACACATGAGTGTTGTTATTGAATAACTGGGCTCAGACATGATGAAGTTCAATAAATGTCTCTCTGTCATCTCTCTGTCATCACTGACAGACCAGAATCACCATCCAGAAGCACAAGCATCTAAAACAACTTCTCTACTGGGATAAAAGAAAATCTGTCTGTTGCTTATAGACTCTAACATGGTCATGTATTTTCAAAAAAGGCTGAAAAACAAATACTTTTTTAAAAGAATTGTTACTTTGTTGTTGGTTATTGGTAGAAGGCAAGATTGGTTAAAAATGGAGATGACCCTAAAAAGATCAGTTTTCCTTTTCATGCTGAAGGGTGGACGTCACATTTTTATCAGTGGACATGGTGATTTGAAAAAATTAAACCCGAGTTTCAATCTGCTTTCTCACATCACACTGCAGCACTCTGTTGGACAGCTTTCCTCCAGATTCCTCGATGACCTTGCGGATTTCTTCCAGCTCTTTCTCTGCCTTTGCTGCTTCGTCCTTGGAGTCCTTGTCCTGTCTGCAAATGACACAATGAACACAAATCGAAAGACAGCAGATGAGGCACTTTGACCATAAAGAAAAACACATGCGCACTGCAGCAAAATACAGCAGGGATAAAATCTGTGAGCTTTTCTTTTCATTCAACACCTACATTCAACTTCCTTTCCTCAGACAAGCTGATAGAAGTTGTTTTTATAATCACCACTGAGATTTTATACACTTGTTTTGTAAGATTAAAAGCTGAAGCAAAATCAGACAATTAAGGTGTTTCTTAGGTTGTTCCTCTGACAGTGTGTCATAATCAACACAACTCTAATCACCTTCTGCCACTGTTACATCACTGGGCAACAACACTGGGTTGAAAAGATGAACAGCCATGAGAGAAAACAAGAACGAACGTGCCGGGACACATTCCTCACATTCTCATCCCGACAGTGGAAAACTGATTCACTTTCGTGTCGGAGGAAAACAAACTAAAGGCAGCTGAAACTGTGCCCTGACAGCGGGACTTTTAGAGAGATTTTTAGATATCTGATGTGTAGTCAACAGGTTAAAGTACCTGGGTGTGCTGGGTGTCTGGGATCTCTCGCTGGTGTCTGTGTTCATGGGTCCTTCCCTGCTCTGGTCCAGGCTGGTGCCCGCTTGTTCCTCAGATTTTCCCAGTTGCTTGGCAGAAGGGTCAAGGCCAGACATGAACTCTATGCTCTGTTTTAGGCTCTCCAGTCTCTCCTATTGAAAAGACGATATGAAAAAATATAAAAATTAATAACTGCAGACAATGAATTAGACAATGGCTCAATTAACCTGCTGGTTAAGCTGTAGGCAACTGTTTGAGGCTATCTACTGCCCCCATCTGTTGTAATGTTGCAAAAACATGTTCATTTATACAGGGTTCCACACATTGTATTTTTTGCAGCTTCCTAACTTTGACATTTTTCTGCCAGTTGTTTTATTCTACCAGAAAACGAAGAAGGTGCGAGTGTTCATTAAATTATCATAGTAATTTATCTCTGTAAAAATTTGTAAAGATACAGACAAAACAATAAATGCCAAAAAATGTCTTCATACTAAAAGGCCAACAAGTAACACTTACTTAGTGAAAGCTGCTGTGAACTTACTGCGGTGAAACAGAGCCTTTCCTGAAGTTTCTTACCTGGCTCAAGATCTTCATCCCAGAGTGTAACAGTTTCCGAGCGGCTTTATGGTAGATTGTCTCTGGTTTGTTGTAAATCATAGCGTTTTCACACATAATCCTGAAATCCACCTGCATCAACAACATATTACTTAACAAGTTGACAAAACTGCAGATGAAAATGTTTTTAATCCATGTGTAAAATTAAACTTGTTATTTGACAGTGCTATGATGACCAAATATATTTATTTCTCAGTTTTTACATTAGAACAACTGGAAACACATGGTTTCTTAGCTGCTATACTTCCACTAAGACCATTCCTGATCAATCTTGGCATCCAGATGAAGCTGCCAGATCCTGAGCCACATCATTGCTGGACATCTTCCAGTTTTTCAAAGAAGAAACTCTGACAAACTCCTCACCAGAATTTGACAGTTCTTCTACTCCTATTTTTGTTCTTGACCTCCACATTCCTCTAGGCGTCATACTAAATATTTTTAACTTTAGGCTACATAAGCTGTTTTTTTAGGTTTTTATTACTGTGTATACACAACCAGTCAAAAGTTTGGACACACATAGAAATTACCTACATTCTCATGAAGAGATTTCAGGTGTTGTAGCATCATTACAAAAGGGTTTTCTAATGATCATTATATATAAATAAAATAAATGGATATGGTCATAATAGCATAGTCCAAATAACAAATCTAATGACGGCCTAAAGCCTTTACACAGCACTGTATTACTCTGTTAAGAGACTTCAATCAAAAATCAATCATCAGTTTGAGGTTACATGGATTCTGGCTCACTCTCTTTGTTAGTGTAATAAAAGATTTACCTTGAGTTCATCCAAAGACTGATATAGCTCCTTCTTTACTTTGTCCTTCATTGTACTAAAGTCCATAGGCCGTTTAATAATTGCAGAGTAGCCGGGAGCAATAAGGTCTGTCACTGGAAATGAGAAGAACGCATTGGGGTCTTTCCTAAAGAGAAAACACACACAAAGCCTTTATTCACAGCACCAGTAACACTACATACATACATAGAGGAGGGAGAGAGATGGGAATTGCTTATCATACAATCCCAAACAAAGACTTGCTACTGAAATTGCAGCACTCATACACAACAATACTAATTATCTCAAAGGAATAAATGATAGGATCTGCACCTTTGGAGCTGCTTGATGAGTTGATGCAAGGCCTCTTGCAGAGGAGTCTGTTCCTTTTCTGCAACAACGAATAAAACGCACATTTAAAAGTCAAGGAAAAGTTGCGAACAAATCTTGGTGCAAAAATCACTAAACCACGAGTTGAAACTACCTTCCAGTTTATCCAGCTCTGACCGGATGGGAGTTCTGCTTTGCTCTCGGTCATCGTCTCCATCAACATCTTGTCCCTTCTTCTTTTTTGTCATCTAACAGAACAACAACACATATTAATATGCGAACAATTCACGAAGCTTAAATGTTTAACTATGTCGGGAATCGTCACCTTTTTCTTTCCTCTGTCATCTTCCGGTGAGCCAAAGCTCCTCTCTTTGTCCTTCTTCTTTTTCTTCTTCTTGTCTTTGGGTTTGTCAAAATCCGCCGACTGTTCGTCGTAAAATGTGTCCAGACTCGAGCTTCCCGTCGTCACTTCGTTTCCAGACACTTTCAGCACCAGTTTCAGTGGTCTCTCTCCATAATCTGCAGAAAGCAAACCAACAACGACCCATCAGGAGGCGTGATCGAGTAAAGGATCATTAACCAAACCGATAAGTGACAGAACCATGACATCTGAGCCGGAGAGCTACAAACAATAGCCGCTAACAGCTAACTGCCTAACGCATCTGATGTTTTTAAAGAAATTGCAGCCAAAGCTGAAAGGAAAGCTTATATTACCGGTCTTATTTTTTCATGGACACTAAGAATCATGCAGATAACATACAATTAGTCCGACATCTTGCCTAGCTATAAGCCAGCTAAGTTAGCTAAGCTAAATAATTAGCTTGCTGGCTAGTGATATGGTTGTGCGGCTGCCAAGCGCGAAACATTGTATTCAAGACCGTGTTCTAAAAATAAAACAATAGTTACAGCCAATACGTGCTTATTTTCAAATTGAATACCTTCGTAACCGTGTTTTTCGGACTTGTGCTTTTTGTGCTTCTTGCCCATTGTTTGTATTTATTGTAGCATCGGTCGGTTGTTCTCTCTGAACTCTGTGGTGGCGGAAGTGTAACAGAGGAAACGGCGCAGAGCGACGCCGCCTACAGCGCCACCTGCCGGTGAGGAGGAGGTTAGACCACAGACTTCTCGCCGGTAGGGGGCAAAACAAGTTCAGTATTGAATTTCGTTACAAGTCCAAGATTTGGTGTTAAAGTATTTATATTTTTGATGTGTTGCTTACAAGAACATTTGTATACGATCCGTCGCTCAGCTTCTGTGTATGTGTGAATAAGTGTTGTGTTGGTAAATGTTTGATTCAATAAAGGGGGACAAAAAGCACTGCAAACGTTTCAAGAAACACTACATATTACTCTTGAATGTCCCCTCCAGTCATGTACTAAGACATTTAAATTTAGAGTGGTTTGAATAATACATTGTCTCATATGTTCTTTCCATAAAAATAGACAGTTGAACTAATTTGACATACTAAACTAAGCTAAACTAAATTCCACAGGGACACAGATGACACACTGTACTCAAGCTTTGTAGGACACTGTGCATCGTGGAGCCTCTTCACCTTGCAGACCTGTTATGCTCTGTTAAATCATCACATATTGTACTGATGAATGACAGATGTTTTATTCATGGAGGAAGGATGGTGCACATTCTTTGAAGCACATTCCAGGTTTTATGAAGAGGGCAAAGGATGAGGCCAAAAGGTCTGAAGGAATGAAGACTGTCTGAATCCAGCATTTTTACCATTCCTATAATACTTTCTGATGAAGAGGTAATTATGAAGATCTGTTGATAGTTGAGTCTTCTTCGTTTATTTATTTATTTATTTTCAACAAAAGAAAAAATAAGGATAAACCTACTTTACACCACAGGCCTAACACCAAACGGCAGAAAGAAAACGTTTGTTAACATTTTGTAGCTAAAGAGGTAGATATTTCCTTCAGGAGTTTGTAGAGAGCAAAAACACAGGAAGGTGATTAGTAGCCAGAAACTACAAAAAATGAAAATGGTTACCGATGACCAATGCTAACAAGTCTGCCAATTAAAAAGCTGTGTTTTACTACAGTAACAAATGTTATTACTTTGTAATTTTGTCTCAGAGAAAGTAAACTATGACTGAGTGACTTCAGTTCAAACATAAAGGACACATTAATACTCATAAGAATTTAACAGCTCTATCATTAGTAATTTAAAATAAATGTAACGGGTGAACAAATTAGACTAATTTGATTCAAGGCAGTGAAGTGCAGTGGTCAAGTAAAGTGTCCTTCCTTCAGCTCTCTGTGACCAGGGCCCGAGGAGATGAAGGCAGGTTGTGCCAGCTCTGGCCAACCTGCTGCAGTTTCAGAGAGGCGGTGGGATCTGTTTCTTAATTCCAGCTGCAGAGTTGCACACACTTTGGACGTCCATGGATTAAAAGATCAGTTACACCAAACAGGGCTAACAAATGGCAGATGTTGTGAAATTCATTATCCTCTGTCACTACAGAGGGGCTAAAGGGACCCAGGGACTGTTTCCACATTAAAGCGGCATCCCAGCAGAACCATGGGAAACCGCTTCCCGCTCTGTGGACTGGATGAAACTGGGACGTTTGGTCTCTCCACATGTACACAACAAAAACACAAACAGGCGTACAAAGGCAGGCTTTGAACGGTTTATCTGTCTCGCACATGGTCTGACTGAACCAGGGTTGAAGATAAAATGTGCTGTTTGGACTCCAGGGAGTCACAGCACTCCGGTCATTTTGTGTTTTTTAAGGTCCCAGCACAATCCAGTTTAAGCTGCTTTAAAATCACAGTTTTGAGTTGTAAATTTGACTAATTCTGACTTCAATAGTGACCTTCTACAACACTGTCTCTTCTTTCTTGTAATGTTTATTGAAAATAAACCTCACCCTTGTTTATTTTAGAGTCTATAAACGTAAAAATATCTTCTTCCTCATGAATATTAATAAAATTGTTGTTCTTGTACTTTTGACATTTACACCATTTCTTGCAGTTTTCGAAAACTTGGATTTTAAAGTTGTATCAGTGTAACATACTTAGGGTAATTTCATCAAACTTAAAGCCTGTGACAAATGCAAATTAACAACATTTCTCCTTATGGAAAGATGTAAGAATATGGCGTGAAGTTTGGTCATAGAAGCATATTCTTTTCACTAGAAGTTGTCAGAGCGCCGCTCAGATATGACAGATGAAATGTTTGGGGTCATTACAACTGTCAACGCAGAACGGTTTTGAAGATGTAACCAGCCATCACAAGTAAGTCAGACAGAAACTTCAAAGAGGAGAAGCCAATCATTCTGCCTCAGTGTTTTTCCCGCGTCTGCCAGTCTGTCACGGCAACATCTTTGAGCATCAATCACTCATCCCCGTTAAAGTGTTATGTGTATGGTGACTATTTTTATCTGCAACCAAAACACTTCATGTGTGCAGCTTTGATTATCAATTTTTGCGGCTCACAGCTGTCTAGGAGATGCTCCAGTCCTGTGGTCCTCGGACATCTCACCCAGGTTTATGGGATGCCACTAAGGTTATTCACCGTTATATTTTATAGAGTCTGTAAATAGGACGTTATGTCCTAATGCAGCCATAATAACTCAAGTAGTTTAAAATTGTATGTAGAAAAAACTATTAAGTGACAAGCCCCGCTAAAGTTATGTTAAGTTACTGAATGTGTTCTATTTAGCATTTGCCATCTCCAAGTGTTAGCCACAGTCTTCTTTGACCCAGTAACTGTAATGTATATTTCACTGGGCGTGTTTAATGTTTTTGTAGCTTAACGTTACCCTATGCTTTAAGGTGCTTAATGTATTATTCTGTTTATAAAACTCCACTATAATAGAGATTTTTTTCAGGAAGCTGGTCTGATGTGTGACTCTACAGGGGATGCTTGTTGGGAGCTGTCTGTGTGTGTATTCTCAATGAGCACACACATCAAAATGCTTACATGCATCATAAATTTGTGCGAGCATGTGTGACAGGACAAGCAAGGTGGTGGGGAGAGGTGGAAGAAGGGGGGCGGCCACTGATTTCCGCCTGAGCCTTTATTCTCCTCAAACCTCTGAAGACAGTGGTCCTGGGGTGGGAAAAATACACAGGGGAGATGTGTTCAAAGCCCGTGAGCTTGGTGACGATCCTTCGTCAGATCCTTAGTCGTTTGAAAAGTTCATATAAACTGAAAGACAGCCGCTGGGAAATGGTCTTTGCAAACTCATTGAGAGTTTATCATCTCAACGCAGGAAGAGGCATCGTTTGAGGTGGAAACGCGCTGCCAGTAATCTCGCTCTTCTTCAGAGGTTTATCAGGGACCCCTACTTCTCCAAAACAGGTAAACCTGGGTCTTTATAAACAACGTATCTCAGAACAGAAGTTGCCATACTTCATAGCCTGTAGCCCCCTGAACACAGTGCGATTCCTGCTTCTGATGTGCTGATGATGGAGCAGAATGATGATTTGCAAATGTTTGTGCCTTTTCCAGCTATCATGGCAAACAAGCTAGAACAAGCAATGAGCCTGAAAAATATAATCATTACAATATAAAAATAGCATTTGTTGCAATTATCTGGTTAATTATCTGTTGAATTAAATGTCAAGTGTATCAATTAATGTCTGACCCATCTACTAACTGTCCAGTCACGGCTTAACAACTCTAGTCATGGCAGGGGCTATAGTTTACCTTTTACCATTTAGTTTACATACCAACAGGCTCATGTTGATTTAATTTCTGTTAAATACACACAAATAAAAAAGAAGCACAAAGACCAAAGCTTTCAGTTTTTGTTCTGCAGTTACTTAATGGGTCAAAGCTATACATAAAGAAACAAAATCACGTAGAAGATGGATAATGTTTGGAATTATTACATTTTAGAAGATGATTCAGGCAGAGGAACTGCCTTAGTTCTCTAATATTTGCTACAAGCATCAAACCTGTTTCAGAATTAATGGGAAATTTGTGGAATATGAGATGATAGCAACACAGAACACAAAGTATCTGTTTATGTTTTAGCAGACCTCACCTATCCTAGCCCTGTTAGCAAACCTAAATAAATATGGAGAAATATCTGGCCATTTATGTCTGTGAAAATTCACAGCCAGGTGAAGTTATCAAATAGAGATGTATCTGTGCCATGGGTTCCCTGTGTCACCGCTTTACAGGGAAGCCACCCACACTGGCCTGTACCTATTGTTTGACTCCCATCGCTAACAAAGACTCTGACCCATAGAGTGGAAAACACTCTATGGATCAGACTTCCACAGAAGCCAAAAGAAGGGAGACAGGCTTTCTGAACACCCCAAGTGGGCTTTCAACAAAGCAGCATCCTGGTCCAGTAACAGGACAAAGAAACAATCTGAGACTCTGGGCCAGCAGAAGAACCTGATTAAGCCTGACATGGCTGGTGTGTCCCAAAAGGATTTTTGGAAAACATCACATACCTGTCCACCTCAAACACAAACACAGACATTTGATCACCCTAAAGATCAAAACACCAAAACACAAGACGAGCAATGTAGTGTAAGCAGTGCAATGCAGCAAAGAGTGCTCAGAGCTGTACACTTCATGTAAGCGAAGAAGCAGAGAAAGGACATCTGAGGACAGTGAGGGTAGACGAGTGGTTAGAAAGAGAATACACCATCACTTAACAGAGATGGAGGCCTCTGTTAGGTATACACTGTGCATATATCTTAGATGAAAGATCACTAAACGTGTTTGGCTGTGGTTCAATAATGGTGGTCTTACATCACATCATGACAGAGGTTCAAAGATGGCCGTTGTCACAGTCTTACGACCAAAGATTTCTAACTACTATCGACTTGCATTGTAGCCCGCAATTCAGAAGGTGTTACCATTGTACAGTCTACATACATAAAAGCTGATGTCCTACCCAAGCATCCACCAAAAAGGCAAAAAGTTAATGGTCCCCTCTAATGGGGGTACCAGGGGGTTCTACTGAAACATTCCCCTTACATTGTCCTGACAAACCTATTCAGGTCCTACTTAAAGTGGAGGATAAATTAGTGGTTTCCTTCCACTGACAAAGCTATTTGGATGAATATTGAAAAAACTTGCCCTAACAGAAAGAAGTCCAGTTGCCATGACTCGACTCCAGCTCTCTGGAGCCATTCAGCAAATGATACTAAATGAATTAAGTGGACCAAGGTCTACATCGTATATGGGAATAACTCTCATACCCAGACTCAAAGTCAACTATGAAAATTCAATTAATGACATGATGAGGGTTGTGACAACACGAAGAGATCTGAACTCCATTACCTGATCTGAATTGACATTTTGCCAGAGTTTTTATGGCCCAGGGCCAGGTCTGTAGATAAATACATCTATGGAAAATATTCTTGCATATTTTCTAAGCTGCTGCACAGCAATAAGGTGTCTGTATGAACTGTGTTTCTGTGTGAACTAAAATTAAAAACCTTTGTTTACTCTGTGGCTCAGTGAAGTGTCAACTCAATAATGCATGTGACCATGCTAGTTTGAAAAAGCCACTACAATAAGTAGGTTTTGTTTCCAGGTCATTATTTTTTGGAATCATTCTGTCTCATTTGACAGCAGCAGGCTTGTTATGACAATGTTTAGACATTCAGTTTGAAAGCTATGGTATATTGGATTGTCTTTATAGTTCATAAAGTCGTGCTTGGACTTGGATACAATGTCCAGACTGTGGTTTCTAACTGAATAAAGGGTAAGCATATATTTTCCACCATTTGATCCTCTGATGTAAATGTGAGGATTCATATTTAGTGTAAGTCTTAAGGTTAGATTAGGGTTATATTTAGTATTTTTTCTGAAAAGGGTCATGATATACTAGATGTGTCATCACCTATTCCTCCATTAAGTCGTGCTTCCCCCCAGTATCTTCCACCCTATACTGAATTGGGCTGGAGCCCAGTATAGCTGAGCTCCCCTGAACGTTGCACAGCTGGAGTGCAGCTGTCTGATGTTGTTTTAAACATCACAGCTTTCAGACACTGTCCCACTAAAGATACCGACTCACTTTTGGCAGGAATGTCAACAGAATTCATGCCCACTGCAGGAAACTCACAATTAAAATTGAATGGACTGAAGCTGGATTTACGCTTATGCTTTGAATCTACATGTAGCTGTTGTAAACACTGAAGCTACAGTCGTGCAACATTTACGCTACATCCACACTACCTGTGACAAACTGCTGGGCCAGCGTTAGTGGCTATTCATTGTTAGCGGAAACCTGGCGTAGTGGCTCAGTACACACCACTGTACAAGACAAAAGACCCCAGTGAGAAAGTTAAGAAAAGCTTAAAAATGTTATTCATATATGCTGTGATGGAGTTCAGTCATGGCCTTGTGGGAGTTCATTTGGATAATCTTCATTCCAGCAGAAAGCCAAGCAGAGTCAGTTTGCTACTCAAAAAAACTGATGAAGAGCTGATCGTTCATTCCTTAACCCTATAAGGCAAATGGTATCATATTTGATACACAAAAATCTTTTGATTAAATAATTATCATAGACTTCTGATGTTTCAAATGTAATACATCAAAAATCTTACATTTAGAAATAATTTCTTAAAATTTTTCTTTATGTTTTTCAACAAAGTGTGCAATACACACTCCGGTTAAAAAAATAGGATGTTTTGGCTATTATTTGTTGGACTGGGCTTTAAAGGGTTAATTTGTCAGTACAGGCCATTATGCTTTGCTTGGGATCTTATGCTGTGTGGTGGTGGCACTGCCAG
>OMLM01005705.1:2577-17921 GCA_900302695.1 Helostoma temminkii | reverse complement strand
TAGAAAAACAAAATAGCCACTTCAAATGCATTAATGATTTTTTTTTTATTGTAGTAAGATTATAATATGAAACCTATAATATCTATAATATAACTTTTTTTCTGTTGGCACCTGCCACGAAGTCACAGAACAGCTCTGAAGTACAGAGATATATTTTGAGGGAGGGTCGCGGTGCAGTTTGTCACCACTGTCTAAATGTTTTAGTATTTTTGGCAGACCATATAGCATCACTGTATTTACACAAACAAACATAGTATTCTTTCACCACTAAATACCCCACTATTCATGCAATGTCAGCTTTGGTTTGTTTACAACATCCATCAATCAGACACCTGCCTTTCAAAAACTGGAGTCCAGGTAGAGCTACTTCACCAACTTAAATTTCTCAGTTAGCCAGGTAACTTCTAAGTTAGCACGCAACGACTTGTCTGAACATTTATTAATAAATAGCAATCATCAGTAATTAGGACTAATTGACACCAAATGCAATTAAAAGTTTAGTTTTACAATTTCTCACTCAAAACATTAAAAATGACCAACAAATATTTTTCACATGTGAACAGATAATTGAGTTTCCTGGAATACCTAAGAGACCTAAATCTGCTAAAAAACCCCTTCCCATCTCTCTTTAGTTTTGTAACTACACAAGAAAAGACAAACAGGTCATTCAGTTACTTAGATCACAGCGACTGAAGTTGTTTATGTGAAAGTTAAACAGAGAAAAGACACAAAGTGAAGCATGGAGTCCTTCTACGTTTTCTCTGTAGTGTCCTCTCCGCTACACTGCCGTTTTAACAACCTAAGCAGTTCAAGAGCAAGGACAATATATCTTCTTTGCATTTTTGTGGTAACTGGTAGACCTATAGGCAATTGCCTATATGGCTTTTACCAAAAAATGGCCCTGTGTCTGGTCTTGTGGTCTTGACTCAGTTTCACCCTGCGTTTGTCTTGACTTGGTCTTGACTGCTTAAGGTTTTGGTCTTGTCTCAATGTCGATACACTTTGGTCTTGGTAATGACTTGGGTTAATTAGGTGGTCTTGACTTCAACACTACCCTGATGTCTCCATAGTGTGTCTATAAATTTTCAGGCTGATGAACCATGCACATGAAATTTTGCCCTCAGAACCTATCACTGGAACATTCATTCATCTTCTGAACCGCTTAGTCCCCGCAGGGGTCACATGGAGCCTAAACCAGCCGTCATACGGGCGAGAGGCGGGGTACACCCTGAACAGGTCGCCAGTCTATCGCAAGGCATCACTGGTTTACAGTTGTGCTTCCCCCTCCCCTCCTGTTTGCTGACGTATTACTGACCAGATGTATGCGAAGCGAGTGTCCGTCTACAAGTAGTCAAACTTGCCAAGAATGTGGATGTAGTATGGTTTGATGGTTTGATTAAGATACATCCTCTAGTCAACCATAGAGAGCTCTGCTGTGAAACTAGCAAAACAAACTGCTTTCATAAACTAAAAGTCACTAACCCAGTAAAAACCATCATCTACCATTTTCTGCTGTTTGTATATATGTGTAAAAATGACTAAAAAGTGGATTTTGCACAATAGGAGACCTTAGTAATAATTCCTACAGTTACCTGCACCCTATTTTTCATGCAGTAGCATCAATCTAAATGTTACTATGCATAGTTGAAATATTCCCTACTACCACACTTCTTTCCTTGAAAAAACTGAATATTTGCACTGTGATATAATCTGGGAGCTTTCCACTCATTTGCATCAACTGATATATGCGACACCAACTCTTTGATTCTGACAGAAATCCACTATTGGCAAAAGTGTCATCAGAATTGCTGAAAGAATGAAACAGACTTGCTGAAGCGCACATTGCTTCCAGCCCTTTATGCAGTTATTCAAACAAAGTAGTCTCATTGGATCTTATCGACACATGACGAAACAACGGAAGGCAGCTTTTTCCATCCCTGACAGTAAACAGCCGCTCCGTCCACAGGCCTGTCAGTGTTAGAGACAGAGCTCGTTAAGAGCTGACATCAAACACTTATGGAGACTGATGATTTAAATATTGAATCGACTTGCGGCAGCACACAGACAGAGGCGAGCTGGTATGTGCTGACACTAAGACAGATATAGATTTTAGCAGCCGTTTCCCAGTTAAACTGCCTAATGGCCTTAGGGATGAGGCAGATAAAAGTCAGACCTGCAGATCTGTTGGGACGTCTCAGGGATCTGGTGTACTGTAAGTGGCAAAGACCCCCATCACACTCCCCCTCAACGTTCCTCCGTCCCTGCCCCTAGTTCCCCTAACATGTTGATTCACTCTCAGTAGGATTAGAGTAAAGGTTTCCCAACCCAAGGCCCCTCACCAGGCCCCAGGCAGCAGGAACTAACAGGCTTTTAATGACCTCCATCCGGGCCTGTCTCTCTCCTCTTCCTTTAGTTACTGACACCACAACCTGCATGACAGACAGGCAGTCTTGTACTTAGTACATGGTCTCCTGTCCAGCCACTTTTAATTTAGGATTAAGATGAGACAACATGTCCTGGAGCTGGATGGATGTTTCACTATAGAACCTTCCCCAAGAATGTGATCTGATAAATGTATTTGGATGAGGCTAAATGAATGTTTGGTATGATAAAAACTCAGTGGCCCCCTTTTCTTTCGTTCTGCACGTCTTGTCCGCAGGCCTTTGTTGGTATGTCTGCTCTCCAATGGGAGACCAGATGTGAAGCACTGAAGGGATGGAGATAATTGTAAACGTATTTTGGTCTGCTTCTCATCTTGAGCGCACCAAGTATATCTAATATTTCTATCTGAGAGGAAAGAAGATGAGAGACTGCTTTCCCACATCACCATGAGCAAAAGGCCAGAGGCTACATAGACAGGTTGTATCTGCATGAATCTTAGCCTGTTGGCTATTAGCCAGCTCCAAGAAATATGATCCACAAAAGACCTTGTGACATAAAGTTGAGATATTTTCAGTGCAGCTACAGTTGGGCTGAATGTCACATAACGTCTCAGTCATCTACTAAATCATCAACACTAAATGTCAGATTTTAATAATAAATCGAATAAATCATCCTGTTAATATTGTCACATTTCGTTCAATAAGCATCATCAAAATACAAATGTGTGATAAAGGTAGTGGGAATTGCTTAGGTACAGACATTTACATTAGAAGAGGGCAAAACCATGGATGAGGTGGTAGATGGGGTTTTGTATTTGCAGTTTGCTGCAGCACGAGTCAATTTCTTGGAAGTCTTCTGTTTTTTGTTCTTAGCTTTTTTAACTTTAAGTAGTCCTCATCTTTCATTCATTCTCATGCAAAAGATATAAATAATTATGGCATGATATATATAAATACCCCATTTTTCTGTATCACTCAAAATTTTTATATTTGGCTTTTACATTTGTGATCAACAGATTTTTTGTTGTTGTTCATTGTATTTGCAACGCTTGGACCATTGAGGAGATTTCAGTGTACAGCAAACACACACTAATTGGCCTTGCCATTCTAATACTATACAGAGGAGACTGTCTTTACCCTCATAAAGATTTTATTGAATGATTGAATTTGGACGGATAAACAATCTGTTCCCAAAGTGTTTACTTTGCTTTTGTGCTGTTTGTTGTGGTTTTTGAAGAGCAGGAGTTGAGCTCGCCAACAAGACCAAATCCAGTCCCTAAAAAAACCATCAAAACGACCACGTGCATGGTGGCATGCAAGCCAGGCCGGATGGCCCGCTAAAAAAAGTTAGTGCATTAGCAGCACATTGTTTGGATGCTTGGAGTCTGGGAGTATAAATGAGCTTAGATTTAGTCTTAGGGGCAAGACGGCTCCCAGTGTGTCTGTGTCGTCACACAGAGTTTATGCTAATGCAGTAATGTTTGTTTTTTTCTTCTTTGTCTAAAGCTAAAGGAGAAATAGTCACATAGGCTACAGTAACACTAAACACTTTGAAACAGAATAAAGACTATTTGAAACAAGTGAAATTGTCGTCTGTTTCACTTATTTTAAAAATAATGTCAAGTGAAAACAAATAAGCTACTTTCAAGGGACACTGCAGTGTAATGTTTGCTACAAGTCAGTGTCCTCTTTTGTTGTGGAATTTATTTTCCTCAGGGAATAATGAGCAGGAGAAGATCAGACAGCAGAGCTGCTCTCCCAAGTTTGTGCCAAAAATGCACATCCTTGTTAGACCAGTCCACAGCTACTGGGACAGAAAGCTCCCAACTCTGGCTTTTGTAAGTAAGCCATTGTGTTTGCATCACCCTCTAACCCCTAAACCTTCAAGTGTGTAATTGAGTGCTTACAGAATATTTTCATTAAGTCAGAAGTTGCTGTCCAGTCCTGGCAAGTAGCGTGTCTCCGCTCTCAGCTTAGTGTACTTCAAAGTTCTCTTGAAACTTAGCTCTGTCTTTATTTCTGTCAGCCTTGAAGCCCGTGTAATCAACAGGGAATTGACTTGAAGGTCTTAGAGGGTCCACTTTGAAATAGATCAGTAGCCGCTTACATCCATCCTTGATATTAGAGGTGTGGACATAAATTTCGCATTGGACATTGGATGAAATGTCCAATATCTAAGCATTGAGAGTGGATAAAAGGCACAGTCCAAAGCGCATCTGAAAAAGGAGCTTACATTTTCTATAATATTAAACCTAAGTCAGCCTTTGATCTTTTAATCCTGTGCTCATAAGGTTGTGAGATAAGCAGGCATGACTAACGTCTCTTTCTAATAGTCAAGAAAGAGCAGAGCGCATATAATGAGGTCTTTTACCCCTTTTGAAGACAAATTGGACTGAAATTCCATATTTAATGGATCTTCCTTTCAATAACATTCTGTTTAAAGTCAGGGGGGAGATGGCAGGTCACGTTAACAGTGCTGTTAAACACAGTGTGGGTGCCAAGCCTTGTTTTTTTTCCAGCCTCCCAGATGTCTGTCTGAGCTGTCTGCTGCTGTCTTTGTGGTATCATCCTCGTCGTTGCTTTATTTAGCCAACACTGTCACTTAGCCTTACTTCCAGGGTTTATGTAAATATGTGAGGAGAATTTTAATCCTGTTCAGCACACAGGCTGCTTGTGTTTCATGTAATCACATTCAGAGATCTGCTGATGCCAGTTGTGGTCACCTATCTGTCTATCACCATCCCTCCACCATCACTGTTCATTAGAGTACAGAGGATACTTAAATTATAAAGTATACCTGGTACTAAATTTTTGTAACTACAGTGAACACATTAGGCTACAATGGATAAATGGTTAGTAGATGAAAAACCCCATTAATGTGATTGTTTGTTTTCTTACTAGTGTGGAGGGATTAGTCTAGTTTGGTACTAGTGTTCTAAGTCCGTCCTAAAACGTAATAATTAACATGGATCTTGCTTGCTCGCACAGTATGCACGCAAATAATAATGTTAAGTAAAAATAACTTAGTTGTTATTGACTGTAGCAATTTAGCAATTTCAATAGTTAGAAAATGAAAAGTAAATATAATAACAACACCAGTACAATAAAAAAAAAAAAAAAAATCAAAACAACAAAATGATAAAGAGCGAATAAAAAAAAAATATTTATACATAAATGTCAGCATCTTACAAGGTGTCAAAGGCCAAAGAGAAGAGATGGCTTTTGAGAAGAGATTTAAAAACAATAAATGAAGCGGCCTGTTTAATGTGCAGAGGTACATCATTCCATAGTTTGGGAGCCACAGCACCAAAGGCACGATCACCTCTGAGCTTCCTCCTTGTTTTGGGCACTCTCAGGAGCAGCTGGTCAACTGACCTTAAGAAACAGGTAGGTGTGTAATGGTGAAGCAGCTCAGAGAGGTAAGATGGGGCAAAACCATGAAGGGATTTAAAAGCAAAGAATTTTAAAAGGAATTCTAAAATGAACAAGCAGCCAGTGGAGTGTTTTATGGATAAAGTCAGTCAAACTGTGATGTTTTTGCCTTGTATCCCATTGTTTCGATGAGCAGTCGGACATACTGCCACCATCATTGGCGGGGTGTCAAATAGTGATGCCAAAGGGAACCTGTAGCGTCATTATGCAACCCTGTCTTTTAAAAATAATTTGTATATCTGTAAACATAATGACCATATGTTCACAACAATATGTTTAGACCCTCAGAGCACTGGGTTAGAATGAATCTGTCTCTAACCCTAACCACAGTATTTGTCATGCAACATAATGATTACATTCATTACAGAAATGGAATTGCAAGTGCAGTTAAGTTGTTAGTTAGGAGACAGGGTTACATTATGTTATGCTGGGGGATGAAAATGTGGCGCTTCCTCCTCACATGGGCACATTTCTTGTCACTGTGGCATGGCAACCAGCAAAGATGCTGCACAGAAATAATGAGCAGATAGGTTAACTGTTGTTACAGCACATGATTCTCCATAAAACCAAAACAGAATTTTTTCACAGAATTTTCTGTGTCCAAACTAAACAAATGATGCATCGTGTTAACTGTAAATGCCAAGCTACATATCTCTTTGCTCCTTTATAATGTTCACATTTAAGATTTTTTTCATCTGATTTTTGGCAAACAAATGAGTGTTTTATTAATTTGACTGTCAGGCTCAGCTTTCATCAGTAGAAGGATGTTAACAGGATACCACTACCATTTTGTAGCTATAAGGATTAAACCTGTAACTGATTCCTTTGGGCCACTTCAGAGCAACAGAAACAAGGTATAAACACAGCATGAATTTTTAAGTTGACAGGGTGAATTTCACATCCAGCTGGTATGAAACATGAATGATTCTCATTATTCATTCAGGCAATCTTTTTCTGCAGGTCCATTACTATGACTTTCACATTGTCACATTAGGTTCTTGTTGGCACTCACAGCACTTAGTTAAGCTTAGGGTGGTCTGGCTTAATAGGTTCATTCAAATGTGTTTAACCCTTCATGACCTTTCTTTAACTTTAACAAAAGTTTCTTGCCTAAACCTAACCATACCAACAGGACTCTGTAGTGACAGTCATGCTCCAGTATGCGAGTGTTTTTAAAGCCTGGTAATTGCTGAAGGATGGTGCTGTTCCTACTGGTGGATGGAAGCTGGAGCTAGTCCAGTGAGTTTTTAGCTGAGATATACATTGTTTATATTTCGTATTACTTATTTTATCACATATCATTAATTATGTTACTATGATGACAGTTGGTAATTTACTAAGCTAAAGCTACAAAAATGATACAGTAGACCTTCAATAAAGTGCCAACAAGTCAGTGAATAGACTGGATTCCTGTACATAACTTGATTTTATGAAGGAGAGCTTGTGGGTGTAAGATATGACCAAGTCACGATAGTTTGACAACTATGGACAACAGAGTTGTTCTCAGTTTTAATTCATCGTCTCCTGTTCCATCATCACAAGTAACTAATTCAATACAGTTTCTGCATCACGTACCGTTCTCACCTCTGCTTTCTTGTGTGCAGTGCATCCGTGCACCACCTGTTGCGAGGGAGGTCGAACCACACCAGTTTCCATTCAGACTCCTGCTCTCAACTTTTCATTGTATTCATTAAACATCTTAAAATTCTGTCCTGATGTCTCACTTCATTCTTGGGTCCACATTCTAACGCCACCCATGACAAAATATTTCTCTACAGTTTATTGAGACAGTATGTCTCAGTTAAAGGTAGGGGGTTTGGAGTTAGTTTTTACCCTCCTGGAAGTTTTCCACAAGCTGGCCAATTAAAATACAGTAGGGTGGGGGAAAGGCTCAAACGAGTCTTTTCAGTCTCAAGGCCAGAGAAGCTGTTGCATAAAGAGGAATTAAATGTGTATATGCAGATTTTTGACTTAAAAACCATGTACAGTAACCTTATCCCTAAGGGTTTAAGGGTAAAGTGAATTACTTAGAAATTATCTTAAACTATAATAATACATATTCATTTATTATACTTTGTATTATTCTGAATCTGCAGTTGCAGTAGTAATTATAGTGATATGACACTTATATGAATGTGGTAGGTACAATATGTTCCCCCTGAAGTAGAGTAAAAGTATAAAGTATAGTAAAGGTAGAGTATCATGAAATGGAAATACTCAAGTAAGTAGCTACCTTTGTTTTGTTGTACATACTTTATATGTTGGAGTGCTCTATGAAAATGTAAGCGTAACTCGAACTTCAGGATTCATGACTTAATATTCTTGGCAGGACCAAGAATCTGTTGTTGGAGGATTGATTTGTATCTGTATGTATCTATGTGCAATCTTTGCCCCTGTAAAGGCACAAATAACCCAGTTATAACAGTTAACACTGTTAGCCTTTGCAGGGCATAGGGGTCGTCTAATCACTTTCTGTGCCAGATTTGAAATTACAGCTTGGTAATAGTTTCTCTCCCACAGGCTGTGCTGGACCTTTAATTGGGTGACAGTGTTGTTCTCGCTCTCTTTTTCTCTCTGTATCTCTGTCTCACACTCAGACAAAGTTATTTAAATCACTCACATACTTTCATCTCATATTCTCTTTGTCCCATTGTTATGCAGCCACATGGACTCAGATGTAAAAAGACAGCAAGAGTACAAAGAGGATTTTTTTCTGATTTGATGCATTACTGTTACTCACATATCTTGCATTCTCTCCAGACAAATTATACTGCAGATATGAAGTGGTAGTGGGTGGATATGGTTGAACAAGGCCAATTTGTTTAAAGACTGGTCTTCAGGATGAGGCACACCACAGAGCTATATTCATATATTACATTTGTATTTTTACACTTCTGACGAGCACTCTCTCGTGTGGCCGTTTTCATGTCTGTTTGATGCTGGTTAAAGGAGAAGGCAGTCATTGTCCTCTGTGGCCTGCAGGCATGTTTTGAGCCACGCACAGTGAGTCAATGGAGAGTTGGGGGCCGGCTAAATGTCAGATGCACATAGCCATGCTTGCATAGCTTAATGCAGGCCTGTGTCTGGGCCTTGTCCTTGTCGCCCTCCAACTCTGTGTTTTTATCCTTCTGTCTCCAGCTTCTCGCTCTGTCTCAGATGTACATGCCATCTGGTCTGGCTCCACATCTGTGGATATCCTGTCTACAAAGCCTGGACAGCAGTGCTCTTTGTGCAGCAACTATTTACGCTCACAGGCACCTGCTATGGCTTAAATCACTTCACCCATGCAAAAGAGTCAATTCCACTGACAGTGTTCGCCGCTAAAACATTGCATGTTGTAAAGCACTTGTTGGAATATGGTTCACAGCCTCAGGTTGAAATGCAGCTCTGCCTGATAATACCAAAGCAACTCTACAGAGGAAGAACATTCGCAAAGCTGCCATGACGTGTTCAGGTTACAGTGTCAAACCTTTGCCAGCAGTTATAGAGAAGGAGGGTGCTTGTTGCTGAACAATTAACATTTATTAAATGACCTTAAATATGTTTTCTTTCTCTGTTTTGTTGGATTAAAATCCATCAATTATGACAAATGGAAATTACTCTTCACCTTGTTTTAGCAACACTTGGCAGCATTTTGTGCCACAGATGTGTTCAATATGGCAACAGTCACAGCAAGTACACATGTACCCGGAATGAAATGCCATGTGCCACGGATGCTTCCTACTGGGACAAATGAGTAAATGTTTGATTCATTATACAACGCTACAACATCCAACACGGATAGTCTTATATAAGTTTGTCTGTGAAATGTTCTTTAGTCAAGGCGTCTTTGTGATTAAAACCATTGTCAGACATAATGAATTCCACATAAATATCTCTTTTATTTTTGTGTGCTGGATTAAACTGGACTTCAAAAGAAGAAGTCACTCGTGATGATGTTTTGGTACAGATCACTGCACATACTGTACCAAACCTCATTGTTGTTGTAACATCTCATCAAATACCGAATCAGTGTTTGATTACTGAGCATTGAAATTACAGCATCGCTCACATTATGGAAGAGTTTCACTTAGAAGTGAAAACTAGAAATTTTATATGTACACATTTTATGTATATAAACATTTCAGAATTTTTTATAAAGATCTTTACTTGCTATTGTCAGTTGACATAAACGTAGAGAACATCATTGTTTGAACCGTTAGAATAGACATTTCTCTTCATTTACACTGAAAACTGCACTTAATTATTTCTGTAGATAAAAAACAGGTATTGTTAGCAGAGCACTACAACAGGTAATCAAACAAGTGAAGAAGGTGCTGTCTGATTTGGAGATAACACTTTCATATAGCTTCTACATTCAGATAAAAAAACAACAGTGCTAAAGTTACATGTTTACATTCAGTGGTTCAGGCTCAGTGGAAAATGCAGAAAATGTTGGTGAATAGAATAAAGTTTAATAAGGCTCTTAATCATGTAAACAGCAGTTTCAGGGGGATTAATTTTTTTCAGCATGTTACTTGTTTAATTTCTCTGAACACCACAAATAACTTCAATTAATCATGGCTAAAGACATATTTTTTAATGATGTTTTGATTTCTTAAAACAACAACAACAAAAAACTCAGCTAATGAAAATTAATTAGGAGAGCTGATTTTTTAAGTATTAAGTTTAGCTTTAAGTAGACAAAGTGACTAGATCAAGTAACAAGGGGTGAGCTTCATATTGGATGCAGGTGACAGGTCATATATTTTACTTTATAAATTCAGGAAAAGATGGAAAGATGAACCCCATCAAACACTGTAAACCTGCTGATCAGTCATCCTGAACACTGGCTCAAGGCAGACATGTTGGTCCTGTCAAAACAAAAGACAGGAGCCTGTCTGCAGCATCCTGGAGCTCAGCTGGCATCCAGCAGACTCATGAATGGATGAGCTTTCTTACACAGTGATAAATGTAATTGTTTTGCTGGTATTGTTGGGTTTCTGAAGTTATTATTTTTGGATTAATTAGCTTCAATAGGAAAAATATATTTTGGTTGTTGTGCTTTTAAGTTTAACTGCAGTGCATGTGCATAAAAGTGATCTCATATAGTTACAGTGTTGCAGCCACGCAGTGGAATTCAGACATTTTTTACTCCAAAATATTTTAATCTGTCTGGAGGCTATAGGTTACTGTGCACAGCTGAGCTTTAATCTGTTTGCAAATTCAGACATATTCTCACAGTGAGAAAAACTGTGGTGTCTCACTTTTCAAAAAACAGTGAGTGTTCCAATTCCTGCCACTATACTGGTGTCTTGTTGGCGTGTAAATGTGTCAGGACAAATACTTGAATAACTTACATTCATGTCCCATTTCATCACTTTTATCCGTCCATATGTCTCTTAGCCACCTGTAGTGGCTGAGTGCCACTTTCCACTGTTACCAGACAAACAGCTCTACCCACTCTTCTGAACACAAATCCACGGATACTTAAGTTCACAGCATATCAGCTCAAACATGTCAGCAAGATAAAGCTTATTGGTTGTGAACTCATATTTCAGGGAATTAAGAGGGAGTAAAGTGTATTATTTGGCTGGTAATCTAAAGAATTACCGTCCAGCCAGCATGTTGATCTGCTTGCCTTATTTGGTTCCCTTCTGTCTCCTTACGGAGATATAAGAACAATTTGATCCAAAGTTGGAGTGGAGTGGTGTTTTCTGCTATTATAAACACCACAGGACACACCCAACACTTACGTGCCTTTCAAAAATACTCCCACGTTTTCAACACATCCTTTTTCGGCAGAAAAACTGGACGATAGCTATTCACACACGCACACACACACCGGTGGCAGAACAATCTGCAGTTTCTCAAATCTCCAGTAATGGCTCTTCTCCTTTTGAGAGATTTTTTTTGCTCTTTTTTGAACAAACAAAAAGCACAGCACTGGGGCTGTCTCGGTGATTCACTTGTGGAGCGAACCGAAGTTCTTTTAGGAGTGGAAACACCACTGAAACTGCAAAACATGGTGGAAGTGACTGCCCTGTTTATTAGTGATGTGAAAATATATACAAAAATATATACAAATATGCATTTATAGAGAGTTGAAGCAGCTGTAATATTATCCTTGCATCTCCATCAAATGGTCTGAGTTGGGAAAGACTCTGATCACAGTGAGCTGTTTTCTCTCTGATAATGCTGTTTCAGACCTCTGCGGGCTCACAAAGGCCTTTCATATGTGCTATTTATGTAATTATTATGCTCATGAATTTCGGATTGTCAACAGCAGTTTGAAGATGAAGCGTTGTGTCAATTAAAGTGATCCGCATTTGAAGCCTGCATCATCCTCCACTACAGAGAGAGCAGCTTCTCTGATGTGCAGGCATGAATACAAGCAAATGCATGTGATTAAATATTGTTTCCTATTGTTGTTTACTTGGAGATTTCTCTGAAGTTAATTCAGAAAGTCTTTCACATTGAAACACTTTGAGCTGCACATCAGAGGCAGAACTTGAAATCAAATGCTTTGGGTTTTCAGCTTTCTCATGGAAAGTTATTTGAGAGATTTATTTCAAACAGTTACTCTTGTCAGGCTGATCTAAAGCATTGGAATTTCAGAAATGTGTGATTCTCTCCAGAGCCATCATCAAACCAGTCTGAACTCTAACTTTCTACATTGTGTTCTGTCAAACACATGTTGGCTTCTCAGAATCTCTCTCCAGACTGGACATGTGCATCCGGGACTGCTGTTGTTGTACCGTGACTGATTTTTCATTTAACAGCACAATAAACATTTGAATTGGAATGTACTGGAGGTCTCACACATCTTGACCGCATTTACACAACAAGCACTCCACTATCGCTGGGATGATGTTGACATTTCAAAAACGTTCTGATCTCACGTTGCAGTACAGTACAGTGGTTAATGTTTGTTTGGATTTAGGCAAAACATGACTTGGTTAGGGATGGGAAATATCATGGTTTGGCTTAAAATAACTAACAAGTGCAAAGGTTGGTTGCAATTATAACCACTTAAGTTAGATAATGATCACAATCAGCAGCCTCTTGTGTTTTGCTGACACATCCATCCCACTCATCATAGTTTAATTTTGATAAATACACTGAGCATTACAGCGGATTAGAAGATTCATGCTTTTCAGTATTAGTATGGTGCAGTCAGCCATAGTGCGAAAAAGCACTAGACAGCTAGACTATGACAAATTGTATTATTAAACTAAGATATGTGAAGTAAAAAACTCTGTAAATGTCTGTAAATGTTGTTTCTACCTTTACTTTTGTATATGAAATGAAGAAATGAGATATGTAATTATTAGTACGCTGTAGAGGTACTGGTTATTTTTGACTCCAGAGAGAACTGTTTTCTCAACTTCCCTTGCCTCGCCCAGCCGATGCCAACATGCTGGTAAACATACTTCACGTATACTGTTATATACCTGTGGAGGTGATCAAGCTCAGTTCACATAGTAGTGATACAGGCTTGTATGCTGAGAGCATTTCCATGACCACAAACTTGGTGTCTATGGAGCAATGCGTATTGCTGCAAGTCACTTCTTGTGCAAAAAAGAATTGAAAAAACAATGGATAGCAAACCAGAATTTTCACATGAATATCATAAATATTACTCTGTATATGGAAATGTTTCAGTAGGACAGGTGAAACAGACTTGGTGCTAGTTATAGTGACTTCCCCAGAGTGAAGTAATTATTATCTCTAATCAACAGACAAACACACACTAAGAACCATAGTTTGTTTCAGTCCTGTCACCTTTCCGATGAGTAGACGCTCTCTAACCACTAGCTCTCTCTGGCTTCCCCACCCCCTTTTGATATGCTACACAGCCTGTTTGTTCCAAGAGATGAGTATTTACAGGACTCACTTTGTCCTAACAGTGAGGTCTGAAGCCTTAAAGAGTCCAGCAACACAATGCGATCCCAGTGCACAGCTAAGCACTACAGCAAGCCAAAGTAATTAACAATTAACATTGTACAAATTCTCCCTGTTCCCTCGTGTTCAACAGGAGGAGAAGGAAGGAGGAGTGTTGGTGGGTAGGAGTACTGAAGTACTTTAAGGTTTCAGAAAATAAACTTTGCCAGGCATTCTTTAGACTTTGTTTGGCCAAGAGTGAATCAAAGCCAGCGGACAATCTTCCCTTTCATCTTTCTGAGGCTCTGAAGAAACGGACTGTGTCCTGCCATGGCTGTGAACTTGTACAGCTTAGCATGGTGAAGGCCACGATTTTTTCAGAGGGTTGTCCTTTGAGTTGTTTTTTTTTCTTTCTCTAACCTTTTGATCTAAATCTTCTTAACTTTAAATTAAGTGCTTCAGCCTCTTGAAGATTCTGTGCTTTCATGTCACTGTTCATCTTTAGATGCAAATCCTCTTGGAGACGTGATGACTTGACCACGTTGATCAAGTATGACCTGAACTGAAGTATGGACTTTTAGTCGTTTTTTCATTGTTCTATTTAGTAAAAAACTAGCCTGTCTTTCAAACAGAAAATAAAACTTGACATGCGTTGGATCATTTTATTCAGTCTTTAGTTACTTTTCCAAGGGTGAGTACATGTTGTGTGACCTTATATTTAAGAGATTATGACTTCCACCCCTTAATATACAAACTGGGGCAGAATACTTAAAAATACAGTAGATGAATAACCATATAAATATAAATAAATAAAAAATATTTCAATCAATTTAAGTCAATGTTTACATCCTTATGATATTGTGGTTATACTGTTGTATGTCCTGTGATATAAATTCTGATAACAGCATCAACAACACTTACATAACATTGATACTCAGTAGGGGACTGAGGACTAAACCTTGGGGAAAGGCATTGTCAAGAAATGCTGAAGAGTTTAATCTTTCCAGTTTGGCTGAATTGTGTGTGCCTGTAACATTTGATGCTGTACTTAATACAAAACTCTCAAGATGGTCAATGATGTTTGTGTGATCAACAGTATCCAGTGAGGCATTTAATCAAGGAGGAGCCACGTGTCATCAGTGAGGCCATTAGTGAGTGTTGGCAGAGCTTTCTGTGTTTTAATTTAAGACTTTGTTCATATAGAATTAAAAGTGTTGCTGAACTAACAGTAGTCTCACAAGCTCTGGTCCAGTGATACAGACAGTGATTCCTAAAGGAGAGATAATATTCTGTAGTTCTTCTTGTAGGGATGTGAGAGTAAAGGTGAGTGGGGTTGTTGTTTCTTTTTTCTTGCAAGCCACAGTGAATGATGAGAGAGTGAGATCAAGTGTGAGAAAAGTGAAAAGGTTTGAGATTAAAAGCAACAAAATTAAAATGCTTAGAGTGAGTAAATGACCTCATTTGAGTGTTGGAAGGATTGTGGGTCATTTGCATAATCATAATTCAGCTCTTAACAAGTTGAATAATGCATCGTGCATTTTCTTAGTTTTATTGTAATTGTAAGCTCCTATATTGGTCACACTGTTGGTTGTGAGCTTTTCCTGGATGTGCTTGTCTTCTACTTTGTTGATCCCCAACATGCTCTGCTCTATGTGTCAGTAAGAGTGT